>LUCM01008103.1:0-41944 GCA_008360955.1 Fasciolopsis buskii
AATGTTACTGTGATGCCGAGGGCTTTTCGTGTTAATTGTTGCTGGCCGTGTTTTTTTATCAGTAGATGTTCAGGCTTTCTATTCATGTTATTTGTCCCAAATACGATGCCATGTCCAAAGAGTGCAAACCGACTTCAGACCCAACTACAGGGGCCCTGAATTTGCACGTACCTTTCTTCTCCCTATATGATCTTCAACTCTGGTTTGCTGCATTTGAATTGAATTTCGAGAATCACAGGATAACCAGCGACGTCAGACATGCCGCGCTGCAGCCCATGTGACTTAGCTTTGAACAAATTCCCGTCCACGTCAGCTACATCCTCAATCACAATGGACAAATTAACATCTATTTTGACAAGAATCGGCGCGTCGTTACTAAAGGTGTAGAGGTTTAGAGACTGACCACCGAAGTGATTTTTCTCACAATTAGCGAAAGTTTACTGAAAGTACCATAACCAATTTAAGAAAAGGGGTTTAGCAAAGGCGTGACCCGTGATGCGCATTCCAAAATATGAAATCGGGAAACCGGAGTCCCGGTTCGTGGTCATGGCACGAGTAGCCGGGCTATCTACCAGTTGTTACCTTCTAAAAGTCAACAGTATGCTAATAATTCAACTAACCACGGTGGATGCAGGTTAGTGTATTCCCACGTGAGCGGAATAATTCGACCACTGCATAAGCAGAGTTGCTACGGGATGTAAACGAAACCGGTATCCTTACGTACGGACACCGTTCCCTCACTCTCGAGCTGAAGCATGCATTTCATTACTTGCGCATTGTCACCCACTACCCTTAGCTAATTAATTTCATGGACGTCCTCAAAAATTTCGACTTGCTGATCGGTGCTTGGAAGAAGAAAGTGAAACGTCGTGAAATTTGATCAGATGACACTGTCAAAAAACAAACCACCTATCAGCTAGCTTAATCGACATCGCAAAAGCCACGCAGTAAGCCAAATTTCGACCATTAGAACATGGTGCGACACACCGATCCACTTCCTACCGTCGTTGCAGAGGTAGCCCATCATATAGAGACCACAGGACCTTCGGTGTTTATTTGGACTTGCCACATAACTCCTGACAAGTACAACCCAGCCAAGACGGAATTCGACAACATGTTAGACGTGGAAATCATGCGCTCTTCCAATAGTTTACTGGCCTCTCTTCAAGTAGTCCCTAAGTGCAGTGGTGACTGACAAACCCACAGGGACTACAGAACAATTGTTAGAGTCACCGGTACCTACAGGTACCCGATTTTCCATCTGCAGGACCTCGCCTAGACGTCGCTCGGTCGCAAGGTCCCCAGCCTTATTGATTTGGCACGGGCTTAACATCAAATCACCGTAGATGAGACCGATACACCAAAAACGGTGATGACCACGCCTTTTAGACTGATCGGATTCACGACGTTGCTCTTCTTGCTCAGCAGCGCGACTCAAGCCTTACAAGAGTTCGTGCACGTAGTCACACGTGGTTTGCAGAATGTGTATTGATAACTGAGCGATACCCAAGTTACGAACCACTCGGAGGAGCAACACTTACCTCACCTACACGCTTTTTCTATCACCCCAGCACACATGGCATAACCCTCTGGTGGGGCGTTCTCAAATTTGTTCCAAACCCTGGAGTGTGAACAACTTGGAACAACTTCCTACCGCCAGCAAGCCAACGGCTTGATGGTCGATTCCGCCGGCAATTAAAAGCAGCCTGACCCAACCCTCTTTCGAGCAAAATGTTACCGTTGAGGCTTTTAAGCCTTCAGACATATTTTAAAGAAAAAATGCGCACCACAACAAGTGAGTTTGTGTTTAGTCCTGCGCTCCGATTCCTCAGAGGTTTGGTGGCACCATGGAGGCCCACTCATTGCAATCACGGTGAATATGCAAAACGTCTCGCATAGCACATAAAAACGCTTCATAACAGAAAAACGGCCCCCTGGGTACATTGTAGCCACACCAAACACTTCAAAACACGTTTTCGCCGACGTTGGCAGCGTTCGGCCACCATCGTATCCATCATGTACCGGCTCGTTTCGCGTGGTAAAACGATGCCCTAAAAGGCCCGTTGTCGGCTCACACAACGTAGTATCCATCGATCGCATCAAACCTGCCGCTGTGGAATGTGGATTGACCGGACTTCCTTCGTCTTACGAATCCCACCATTCCGGTCGAATCCAATCTCTGCCAGGGCCACCCTTGGAGACTTCTGATAGGAACAGTGAAACAGCGCCATTGATCGTACCGGAAGTACCGGGCATACGAAGCGCCCGCTGCAGTCGCGGGGTTTGCCTGATTTTGTCACTATTTTCGCATCGAGTTGTTGAATATTGCTCCTTTTGTGGATACACAACTGTATCGGGACAGCACATGTTTGTCAAGATAACTTATGCGCGGACGGACTTGTCGCTTCCGTGTTGCGCCGTCAAAGACAGCACCGAATACTGTTTGGGCGTTCGTCACGAAGTGGAACCTCCACCGTAGATGGGGTCCTCTGACTCCGACAAGACAACAATGGGTTTTTCTGTTTATATCACTCACGCATCACGGGAAGAAGGGATCTCAGGGTCAGACAGCTGTGTTATTCAACGTCTGGTAGATATTCCTGACCAGCGTGTGACCGATGAGTGTGACGCAAGGCCAGAACCATGGGTCTGACTGGAGCATATTGGAAGAAGTCATCTCGGATGGAAAATCACTCTTGTGTTTGCAGCATGGAGGTACTTTTCAGGCTGGGTGTCTGGCTCACAGTCGGGTACCAGCAACTAAATCCCACGGACCAATCAAACGAGCGGCAACGTTTTTCATTCGCGTTTGATTAAAAAGTAGTTCAAGACATATCTTATGGATCACCAACATGTCAACACTGGTTAACATGGTTTTCTCTAAAATAACCCTCGCTATGCGTGTATGCCCGATTGCCTAAATACAATCACAAAGGCTGACAATGCCGAAAATTCGGGGATAGTGGAGTTTTTGGATATGACGAAAGCCTTTGATGGAGTATCCCATCGTAGACAGATAAACAAGATCAAATCCTGTGACCATCTGCCCTACAGTCTCATGTTTCACGTCATATCTTTCCTACAGAAATCAAGTGGTGCAAGTAAATAATTCCACCTCCCACCACAGGCAATGTACTAGGCCCTTTGCCGTTTCCTTTGCACGTGAATTGCGTCTTAGTCGTTGTCAGAAAAGCCGTTCCTATCCTAGCCATCGATGGCGCTAAATTCGCCTACACTCTTCAGCCCAGGGCTTCACGTTCAAATTTCACCGAAATAACCCAAGATCTATTATCATATAACACTTAAGGCAACGAATAGATTATGAAGTCCTCAGCCGAAAAAAGAGGCCTGTGGTGGTACAAGCGCACCTTATTCACAGGGAGGCTTACAACCGGAAGCCAAATCATCCTCGTTAACAACAGGTTTCGAGACTCGAGTCTAATTTACTCGTGTAGTTTCAAATTTTTGAAACACTCTTGGTCAAGTGTCGAAATCCAGGAAAACTTTCGCTTTTCTAAATAGGACCTCTAGGTTGAACCAGAGTAAACTGGACCTTATAAAAATACTCTTCAAATCCGTTCCAGATTATTATTTCTTAATCTGTTCCAGCATGAGACTTTGCGACAGGCTGGCAATAAAAAACGTACAGCGTGCATTTGCAAAACGGCTGTAGGCATTTCGCCAAACATGAGTCACGAGGAGCGGTGCACAACGTGAATTCTGAACCTCGATGACTTCGACGGGCGAAGGCAAACTTAATATTCTTCAATAGTCTCCTCAACGGCAACAGTTGCACTTCAGCACCCCAATTCAGAAATGAAACTCTTTGCTCCCTTCGGAACACTAAACTCGTCATCACAACTGTCATAGCAAGATCAGGTGTCAGATCAGACTTTTACCGTTTAATATTCTTCCTTGTGAAATTCATTGCACCAACAGATGCGTCGCTTATCATTGTCAACCACCGCCTCCGAAAACAAAGTACGGAGAATGTACGACTACTATCTCTGAGACTCGGGTGCACGAATTGGGCTTGGGATTTTATTAATTACTACAGTAAAGTCCCCAGAACTTAGATCTCAGCTGATAATACCACAAAAATTTATGGTCCGTGATAACAGGAGGATGCTAGATTACATGGCAGATAGTACCGCGATAAGTTGCCCTTTATATTGGTCTTCTCATCCCAGGATCCTTTCATTATAGACTCCTCTACTCTTTCAATACGATGAAAACATAAAAGGTACCATTTCTGTGCCGTGTATTACCAGAAAAAGATTCTCTTTTCGCAGAAGTTTCATTCGAGGTCACAGTCGAGGTGTCCCATATTCTCCCAAGATACCCATCTTAATCCCCACTCACCTGCTTGTCCGGATCTGGTAAATTCTTTACTTTCGAGTTTTCAGCTAAGCTTCATAAAGGTGGACACCGCATAAACGACCTGATTTGCTTGCGCAACAATTAGTGGGTTTCAACTGGCACTCGTTAACAAACGTTAGACGTTGAAGATAAGGAGGACATATGTACAGGTCTGTAATCGATGACATGAGCGAAAATCCCATGAGTGTCTGCTTATCCACGCTTTGGTTCGCTTCAGCCCATACATGCAAAACCCCTGGTGGCCTCGGCATCTCCCAACAGTTGCGAAAACACACACCAGGAGAAGAAGTAATGTCAGGGACTATGCTGATATTTTGAGCATACACTGTCGCTTCCCTACCTTTCTTGATTAATCACGCACACTTACTGAAGCTACTGTGTGGTACAAGTTCCTCTAATCATCTTCAAACACAAATTACTGACCAAGAAATCCCCATGCTTCTTCCTCTCCACCCCTTATTTGGCTTTCTGTGGCAGTTCCTGTCCCAGCATCCGGCCCACTCGGCCAACCGCGGCTCGCTTCGTTGACGCCCTTTCCTCGCAATCCGAAGCAATATCATCGGTGATAGCTCACACCTGATTAGTTATGACTGATTCCACGTCGCGGTTACAGCCGGCCTGTAGGTCAGACGGATTCCGCAAACAGAGCAACTAACGACTCATTCCTTAATTCTTGTGCTGGCTGTCATGTCGGACTGATTGATTCATGCACATTATAGGAAATAAGCATATAGAAAATTCGTCCCGCTGCCGAACGACAACGTCCTTCTGGACAGTGAAGTACTCAAAGGGAACTGACAATTATCACTGTTTCCTTTTTTTCGTACCCACAACAGCGGCTGGAATAAATTCCGTTATGACCTTTCTTGGCAACTGAAATTAGTAAACATCGGCGAAAGATCACATGATCAGTTATAACTGACTCCCCGTAGCATGTACACCGCGCCCGTAGTCCAGAAGAATCCCAAAAGCAAAACAAATAGTGACTTTATTCCCTAACCATTGCGCTGGCCGTCCTATCAGACCACTGTAATCTGCATCTGCGAAGATGTTGGAAGATGAACAGGAACGCGTTTCAAATAAGGACTATAAAGCACAGGACTGAATGAGCCATATGCTCTATAGGGTGCAAGCAGCCGATGTTTGTTGCATACGTCCCGTCAACGGAAACTACCCCCTGCGTGTTTCATGACAGTTGTCTGATCCCTGTAATCTTCGTAAGAAACTGACTGTTATTACTGTTCCAATTTTTGTTTACCCACCTTGACACCAGCTGGAACAAATTCCAGACTGCCCCTCTCTCTACGACTCTTCTCCAGGCTCGCCAATGACCACAGATGCAACGCAAACTATCGCCTAAAGCTCCGCTCCATCCTTCGCGCTGGTTGTCCATCCCCGTTAGGAAGCTGCTGTCCAGTACCTGGCCGCGCGACCCTGAGACAAGTCAAGCCACGCTGTTGACCGCCCCGAGTGCTTCATCTCAGATGGACAGCCACGATTGTCCACAGTTACTATCACTTTTGTAATGCCCCGCAACCCCCTAACCTCCAAACCCGTACCGCCACAGAACACCACAATCTCCAATATTAAACAAGGACAACACAGGTCATTCTTGGCAAATGCATTTAAGGATTGATTGTAAATCTTACATGTACCCGTATACTTCCCGCCACACATCACAATCCGCTCCCGGCCGCATAAGTCCAGTGACCATTTTTGTAAGTTCCATTGTCTCTCTGTCCACAATTTTTCGTATACTTTCGTCCCGCAAATTGTCTGATACAACCTTGAAGGTTTCCTGCTGTTTCATTTTAGGCATTATTTTGACTACTGAATGTTGCTGATTACCACTCTCCATCCACCTCTTAAGGTATCCAGTGTGATTTCGAGTCTTTTCCATCCTGCTACTACATTCATATTGATCTTCATCTTTACCATATTACCCTCCTGATTTTTGATGAGCCCGGCCACTTGACAACACCCACCATTTCTCCCCAGCCAAAGTGTGCGCCGGCGATGCGCACCTTTGATGCGTTTAAACATGGACTGACTCGCAGTGCGCGACTCATAGTCGGCCCAAGAAAGTTATGGCATTGGATTATCTAGCTCTGATTCGAAGCCCAAAAACTCGTGATTAGCCCATCTCATTGCAGATTATGTTCCTGAGAACAGAGAAACTGCATCTTCACGACTAAATTCTGTCTTACGATTTCCAATACGCCATCCGTGTGTAAATTTGACTCTCGAATTTCGGGAAATATACCCATTATTATTATTATTGTTATTATTATTATTATACATCCCCTCTCTCCTTCTCCAACCCTTCTCCAAGATCACCACTGACAACAGTGCGCTTGCACCGGCTAGCTGAAAGTATAGATGCAACGCACACCTTGTCGCCGACAGCTCCACCTTGTCCCCTGCGCTGGTGACCTATCCTTGCTAAGAAGCCGCTATCCGGATCTGGCACTCCAATACCGGCCCTTTTAATCCAAAGACAAACTAAACCACGCCAATGATCGCCTCCGGCACCTCTACTCAGATGAACCATTACGACTGGCAAAAGCACCATTATTAATAACACTGGAATAGGGTGCAACCGTCGACCAATTTCTAGACCCCTACTTCCGCAGAACACCAAATCTGCAGCATAAAAAATGGCAACATGAAGGTCACTCAAGGCAATTGCATTTGAGGACTGATGGTACCCCTTGCATAAACTCGTTTCCTTCTTGTCACATCTCTCAGTTGAGTCTGCTTGAGTTTAATGAAAATTATTGTGAGTTTCACCGTCTCCCCATCCACAGTTCTTCATACCTTTCTATATTAGTGCAAACGTGACTGTTTCCATCTTTTTGTCATCAGCGTTATACTGACTGTTTAACGAATTTCATTTCCACTCTGTTATCCACCTCTAGTTATGACACATTCATAGTGGTCCTCATCTCAGTCACACTTCTCTGTTCACCACGTAACCCCCTCGATTTTCGACAAGCCCAGATATATAACGGCGTCCGTCATCGCTTTCCAAATGAGTTGTGCTCCTGCGACGTGCAAATTTTATGCGTTCAAACATGAGATGACTGGCAGTCCACGATTTACAGCAAGTCCTAAAGCGTTTGGTGCAATCGTGGCAAACAATCTTCCTGCTCTTCCATTTCCATTTTAATACGGGGTATCCATCGTTCATCAGTGCATTTCCCGAAACCGCTCCGGTCCGTTCTGACAATTAATTACCTTGCACTCATGACTTTTGAAGACTTTGTCAATGGAAATTTACCATCCATTTTCATTTCATAGACTCGTAAAATCTGAAAACCATCGCCATTTTAAAATTGAATCTTGCTCCTGTGCTGCGCATCACTAGTGCGTATAAACACTGATTCTCCTGGAAAGCCAGTTTTGCTATTTTCTCTTATTTTCCCACTAATTGCTAACTTACGTGTATCATGAGAATAAAATCTGATCATGCATCCAAGTACACATCTCGAAGTATTTGAGAAATAACCATACATATAGATTTAAAATTGAAAAGCTCGTGTCCAGCGTATCAGATGAAAAATTTGGATCTTTGGAACAAACATTCAAATTCCATGCCCGGTTTTCTTGTCATTTGGTTAAGCGATCAGCAACATTCTGCGACTGTCGCAAACCTTGGACCTCCTCTATATTCCCTCCGCCTTCCGATTTCCTTCTCTCGTTTTGTATATTTTCAACAAGGAGGCCTTTCACAGTTATGCCCATTTTCCCATTTTTAGTCCCACTTTCTCAACGCGGGTCTCCTTTTACGTTTGCTTGCCCCTAATCGCTATGACCACCTGCCCATCACTGTTACGCAGTTCTGTACGATTACAATAATGACAACCCAAACATTCGACCGATACAGCGAAAAGATTGTCTGGGGCGGTTGGAGGTTGAGTATGTTTAGCAGACTTGTGCAAACAAAGCCTGCGTTATCAACTTACAAATGTCCGCCAAACTGGATGGTCAAATTTTGGTTAAACAAGAGATCCGAAAGAAAAATTCATGTTCCGCTAGAACCACTCTACTCTGGTTTTGTCCCGAGCATGATAGGTCCGAATGAAGTCAATCCATTGCAATCTCAATAGGACGGTTGTGGTTGCATGAATTGCCGAGCATCGTATGACTCCTGCAACGCGAGTGCGGCTAATCTCGTATGGCTGGGCGATTTGTGGTGGGCATTAAGGGACATACAATGTTTCTGGACAAGCTCTCTGTCCTCATAGAGAGGCACATTCAGCCAATTCTTTCTCAAAATTGCACAGATTTTCAGACTTTGTTTCCTGACAGCTTGATGCCTGGCGATCAAAATGTTTCGCTCCGTCAGCAGACGTGAACCATAAACCTTCTTGTAATGTAGACTGAAAAACCCGCTGTTGTATTTCGTGCCACAGGAAAACTGGTTCCTTTGCCGGCCAGCCTGAAATTTTGTCGGAATTGTATATTTGCCATAAGTTCAAATGAACTTTCGATGGCATCTTGCCAGGGGCTTCGCATTATCCGCTCCGCTTTAGGTTGCAAGAAACTGTCGGGGGATGAGATTTACAGCGATGGGCCCACTGTGTTCATACCAATGACTAATATTTGATGTTGACTTGAAGACCTACCGACAGCGGACACCGAAACGGTGTAGCGGAGTTTTATGTTTTAAACGCAAAGCTGTCTTTCCAGCTCAGATGGCAAACGGCCGATCGAATCCTTTCATGTTTGAGTGTAGCAGTTCTCTTCTCTGCTTGTTCTAACCTTGGTTTGTCTGAATCACCAGTGGAGGGCACTTTCAATTCTGCGGTTGAGTCACTGTTTTCGTGGCGTTGTTTTGTGATGTCTAACCCGAAGAAGTAAGTTACCACCCACAAGTTTTTTCGTCTCCGATTGGATAGAATTATTAATATTGTTGATCGCGCTTGGTTTCAGAAACCCCGCCGATGAGGCACTTTTAGGTAAAAAAAGGAAACCGAATCGTTTGATTGTTGACGACGCTGTTAGCGATGATAATTCTGTGGTCTCACTATCACAGGTAGAATCGATCATCAAGATAATTGTTTGTAATAGGCCAAAATGGATGAGTTGCAATTATTTCGGGGCGACACTGTGCTAATCAAGGGGAAAAAACGCCGCGACACGGTCTGCATCGCTTTAGTCGATGACACTTGTCCGGATGAACGCATCCGCTTCAATCGTTGTGTGCGCAATAACCTCAGAGTGCGTCTGGGGGATATTGTGACAGTGCAAGGATGCCCAGATATAGGATATGGACGTCGGATTCACGTGCTTCCGATCGATGATACCATCCTCGGGATCACTGGGTAATTGTTGCTTTTTATCTGATTGTTCCCTAAAGCAATCTTTATGAAGTCTATTTGAAGCCTTATTTCGTTGAGGCATACAGACCAGTACGTAAAGATGACATTTTCGTCGTTCGTGGCGGCATGCGCGCTGTCGAGTTCAAAGTGATAGAAACAGACCCGTCTCCCTATTGCATTGTTGCCCCCGAAACTATCATTCACACGGAAGGTGACCCCGTAAAACGAGAGGTATGTAATTATTTTTTGCTCACTGATTTCGCAGGATGAGGAGGACAAGTTAAATGAAATAGGGTACGATGATATTGGTGGATGCCGAAAACAACTAGCTCAAATTAAAGAAATGGTTGAACTTCCGCTCCGACATCCCCAACTTTTCAAGGCAATTGGTGTGAAGCCACCACGCGGAATACTTCTTTATGGCCCGCCTGGAACCGGAAAGACGCTAGTTGCAAGGGCGGTAGCAAATGAGAGTGGAAGTTTCTTTTTTCTCATCAATGGTCCCGAAATCATGTCTAAGCTAGCTGGAGAATCTGAGTCCAATCTGAGAAAAGCGTTCGAAGAGGCCGAGAAGAATGCTCCAGCCATAATATTCATTGATGAGTTGGATGCCATCGCTCCTAAAAGAGAGAAAACCCATGGTGAGGTTGAACGCCGTATCGTCTCACAACTTTTAACTTTAATGGATGGATTGAAACAAAGAAGCCACGTAATTGTTATGGCTGCCACAAACAGGCCGAACAGTGTCGATCCAGCCTTGCGCCGGTTCGGTCGCTTTGACCGGGAGATTGAGATTGGTATTCCGGACAGCATTGGCCGCCTAGAAATCTTGAGAATCCATACGAAAAATGTGAGATTGGCTGATGATGTGGATCTCGAACAAATCGCTAACGAAGCCCATGGGCATGTTGGAGCTGACTTGGCGTCATTGTGTTCAGAAGCCGCGCTGCAGCAGATTCGTAACAAAATGGACCTTATTGACTTAGAAGACGATACCATAGACGCCGAGGTCCTCAACTCCCTCGCAGTAACGATGGACGATTTCCGATGGGCGCTCACTAAGAGCAATCCTTCCGCTCTTCGAGAAACCACAGTTGAAGTTCCAAATGTCACCTGGGACGATATTGGTGGCCTAGAAAACGTCAAACGGGAGCTGCAAGAATTAGTTCAATATCCGGTTGAACATCCTGACAAGTTCCTTAAGTTCGGTATGACTCCGAGTAAGGGTGTTTTGTTTTACGGTCCACCGGGATGTGGTAAAACACTTTTAGCTAAGGCGATCGCTAACGAGTGTCAAGCCAATTTCATCAGCATCAAGGGACCAGAACTACTAACCATGTGGTTTGGAGAATCGGAAGCAAATGTTCGTGATATCTTTGATAAGGCTCGTCAGGCAGCTCCGTGCGTACTGTTCTTTGATGAGCTGGACTCAATCGCGAAAGTAAGTTCAGGTCTCATTTTCCTTCTTGGAGATGTTAATCATTTCCGCCCGTTGCAAATGCTTTCAAGTACAAGTGACTGCAATTCGACTTAAGGCGGTTCGGTTTTCGTAGTATCCGTAAAGAATTCAATAACTCCGAATTCCACAGTACTTTGCGGTTAACAGAAATAAAGTTGTCGTTTTTGTGGGCCATTTTAAGTCGAGCATCGTTTGGTTGCACGGACTAAAACTCAGAATGCTAACATTAAACTAAACAAACTCTGTCTGTGTCCTCATGCACGTTCGGATTTTTTCTGCCTTTGTGTAACTAGATGCCCCAGGTTCCGTGAAGCACAAAAATGCTATGATGTTTTCAGTCTTCAAACTGGCCTTTGTGTTCACGTGACCATCCTATTATTGTTGGCTTTCTTCAATGCTTTCTCGTTTCACATGGCAACCGTTTATCTGAGGAATGACGGCAAACAGTGATGGATAGGGAACCGAAAAGAAATGAAATAGTCCGCCGCCGCCGATGGTAGTCGCAATTTTCACAAACTTGGGTACAGAGTTCCATAAAAGCCGAGCATCAGCAAGGTGATAAGCGAGACCCGCGGCTTATTGATTCACTTTCACAGGCAATTTGGCTGGCTCGCGGCCAGCGTCCTCTTCACTTATGCTTGAAAGTAAACCAGTGCATCTAGATACTGGTCCTCCTTACGAAATGGAGATAATTACGGAGATAGATTTCCTTATAAGGCTATGCTGCTGGACCAAGTGAACTGTCGCAGTCCTTTTTTTTTCAAAAAAATACGATAGGGAATTTTCCCACTGGAGTTAAGTCAGGAACAGATATCTAGGGATATTGCGAATCCGTGACCATATCGATTTACAAGATTGGATGTGCTCAAAGCCGAATCTTGCAGGCGAACAACTGAGTTTGATAGATAGATCTAATTACTGGGGTAGTAGTCTCGTCTAGTGGTCGTATATCGAATGAATTTTCTTCGCGCATACAGAAAGCCCGACTAGCATTCACCAATTTTAGGCATCTTCGGCCTTGGCTTGATATGCGGTTCTCGATCGTGGGTCAAGTATATGCGGTAGTGAAGTCGGTGCTGCCATTCGGGTCCGAGAAATGGCCGTTGAGGATGGGGAACGCGTGGAGATTTTTGGTGTTTGACCATTGCTTGGGGTGCACGGCAAGTGGTTGTTAAAGGCAGTGGATAATATGGCTCATGCGCAATCAGTAGCTCTCTTGGATCCCGAATCCTTTCTTCATTTGGATAGTTGTTAAACTTAATTCGCAGTGGATTTTTCACTTATCCTTGTAGTTGCTGCTGTGAGGTAGTAACAAAAACCAAAGCACATTGGTACACTGTTAAAAGTTGTATAAAATGGAACTAAGAAATCGTTATTCTAAGGCTTGCTAAGATCGTGTGCGAGAATGATACCGTTTTCCCATCCCTCCAGGGCAATTTCAATAACATCTATGTACGACCGTTGTTAGGAAATAAACATTTCATAGGTGCATCATCTCCTAATCTGGAAGTGGTGTTCAACTCAGTCGATGATGCAGTTTTGTGGGGTTTCCTGCCATCAAAGAAAGTATCAGAGAAAATCAGTTCATTTCACACCTTTGCGTCTCAGCAACCGCAGCTCAGTTCAAGCCTGTGGCGATCATTCGCTCGGATACTCCGGAAAATATCATCCAGCTCGCCGTCCGTCACAACGAGACTGCACCTTGATGTGCTGTGACGGCGTGCGCGCCTCCATGATCCAACGAGCTATACAGGTTGGATTATCTCAAGCCGATAATCTAATCATGCCTGGAAGGTCAATGGGTAGAGGCCTGGCGAAGTGGTCTTTTGGTCATCCAAGTCGGGAGTTGATCTGAGTTAGCAGCTCAGTCAGAAAAACGAGTGGAAGAATAATTGATCCAAGTAGATGGGCTTCCACTCAGCCACACCCCACTGCCTTGGGGTCAGACTCGTGTCAGAAACAAAGGCTTTGGTTGCGAACCCTAATCGTTCTTCCGCTTAGCAGCTGGACTCCCTAGCAGTACCTGTCCACCGATCCCCATAAGTCACACGTCTACAAANTAACCACAGTCAGCATGGCTTCCTCCGTGAGAAATCCTGCGCTATTTGCATGACTGACTTCCTAAACACTATCAATGGGGCCCTGAGTACTGGGAGATCAGTTTTAATAATCCTTATAGGCATGACTAAAGCTTTCGACAGAGTATCCCACCCTAGGTTGCCAAGTAAAATGGTATCCTACGGTATTGTTGATCCAATGCTGTCGTGGTTTTCATTTAATTTGTCATTTAGAAAGCAGATAGTGCAAGTAAATTGCCTAATATCTGAACCTAGATTAGTACCCGGCCGTGTGACCCAAGGCAGCGTCCTGGGCCCCCTGCTCTTCCTGTTGTACGTTAATGATTACTTCGATGTAATTCGAAACGGCACCCTGTTTCTGTTCGCAGACGATATCAAAATTGTGTTCACCTTTCGCTCTGAAGTGGCGAAAGCAAATAAATCACTTGAGCTGTTACACCGAACTCTGAAGTTGAACGAAAGCAAACTGCATCTTTCTAGGACCCACGTCAGACCCGTTCTAGATTATTGATCTCTAGTCTGCTCTACCATGAGGCCATGCGACAGAGTTGCGATTAAAAACGTCCAGCTTGCATTTATCAAGCAGTTAATTGGATACTCTACAAACCTAAATTACATGGAACGCTGTGGTTGGCTGACATTAGACCCCTTGTAGCTCTGACGTATATGAGTAAACCTGGTACTCTTTAACAATATTACCACAGGGGACAGATGCGTCTCTACACCTCGTGTTAGAAACCCACTCGCGTACTTTTTCCGAAATGAGGATTCTGTTATAACTCTCCCTGTTCCAAAGACTTCCGTTAGAGCCAATTTCTTTATTGTTAGATATTCGTCAATATGAAACAAACTTTCCCATCAGCTGCACATTCTGTCACCATTATCTATTGCATTTAAAAACGAAGTACGTAAAGTAGTTACTGCACCCTTTCTCATTATTCTATATCACCCGTACTTAATTGAGAATCGAGTATTTGAAACTGGATTGGGCATCTGGAAAACGCATTGATGTCACCTTTTCGTTCATTGCGGAAAAGAAAAGAAAATCTTCCAACTCATGTCATCAGGAATCAACCTAGTCTCTCCACTTCAGACATAGCTCCGACACCAGCGCATGCTACTTAGTTACGTGCAGTTTCACGTCGGATGCATCTCACCGTTCTTTTGCCTGAAAAATGGTACCTATCGCTCAATAGTCTGACTTCATATTCATAAACCTTATCGTTCTAACTGAGTATAGGGTAGCTCACCCATAGCTCTTTCGCACCCACTCACCTAACTAATTTCAACACCGTCGCCAACATGGAGTGGCAACCATAACTTGCAACCGTCTTCTCAAATAACACTCACTATCAACCTAACCCTTACTTTTCATTAACTCTCCTCTTCATGCAAATGACTGGCCTGTAGAAATCACCTTGTTTCTGACGAACCCAAAAGATGCCCTCTAGACGAGATAAGGCAAACGTTTTGGATTCTTTTTTTCATGCCTCATCGATATCTGTCCATTTTGGCCAATTCAGACCTCAAACTATCGCCACGAATATAGAGTCCTATGTGGTATCTTACCTCCCCATAGCTACCGTTTACATCTACCATACCCACTGGCCCCGACCATTTCTTGTTTCGAAAGGCATGGCTTCCCACAGTGAAATATAATCCCTTTTTCCCAAGTGGAATTCAGGCCATCCCTAGTGCATCTGTCTTTATAGTTCCATCATTATTTATATCAGCAGCAGTTATTCCCTGCCCGTCCTATTAAATACCAGCTCATTCTCCCTACTCTTAGTTTAGACGATCCTACCAAATACTGTTTCATTCTGTTTACTCATAGCGTTGACGATCCACACGCTGGATTAGCCGGCCCAACTATTTAATTATATATATATATATAAAAGAAAACCCGGATTCATCAGCCACCGTCCATAGATTTTGAATTGCGCTATGCGCCCTAGTAACTTCCTTCTCTGAGCTGCTCGTAAGATTGATCGCTTCTTAATCTGCAGCTGGCAGCTAGGCCAGACTGCCCTTCGTCTTCTTTCCTTCTTCCAGGTCTTTGTGCCGGTAAAAACTGTTCTCTATAGTGAAATATCTTTCATGCTGGCAACTTCTTATCTGCCACGTGCCCACAATTTTGTTTTCTATGTTTTCCTTTGACGACGACCCACATTCATGCTTGCTTCGGGTATTGACTCTTCTGTGATTCCATAATGATTCACACCCATTCGGCCAACCAGTCCCATATATGAGATCACATACAGATGATTTACTCTCTCTTTCAACCGTTTGCCAAACCAGTCGAATCGAGAGTGATGAATAGCCATACTTGATTCATCATTCCACTCCGCGCGATTCCTTTTGGCCAAACACGAGTGGACAATTTTTCATTACACATGTTTTTGTCAACTTAGCTTGCATTCATTCATAGTCGTTGCTATGTACTCGATGGAATCTAAACGAACTATGGCGGCTGCGGCTGCTAATGCTGCTCCATTGACCTTGACTGCCAGTATTCCGCGCCCTTGAGTGTTGCGGCCTTCGCTGTTGCTCAAATTGTTTTCTATTATTTTCTTCAACATTAATCTGTCTCTAGTGGAAATGGGCTTCTTGTACACTGTTGAACCCAGTGTCTTCTACGATTGTGTGTTCTGCATGCTCCTTGGTATATCAGCGGGCTCCAACATGACATGAGCCAACTGGCCGACGTGAAACACAGCGGCCCTCCTGACACGGGAGTAGCATACCAACCCTTTGCAAATCGTAAAGTCAGGGTACCATTGTAGCACAGTATGACTCCCAGCACAGTCTACCATTGTCCTATGCTAAGGCTGGCACAAATTTGTCTTCTCCCCGTTATATTTTGATCGAGTCTCGATTTAATCGTTCGCAAAATGTACACCCTAGGTGGAATAACTCTAGACTGCCACTTTTTCACTTTCACCAAAGATTCATAAGATCGCATCACAGGTCCACTATCCAGATTATGGATGTAAATACTTATGCTCCCCCAAAACACGAAGGAAAATTTACCCAAAAATCGCGTGCAATAATCCGGGACGAAAAATATTTACTTTTAAGAGCGTACTGAAACATGAAAACAATAATAACCCCCATGGTTGGCTGATGAAGAATAAGGCTCCAAGCAACGAGTGTATTAGGAATTAGATGCCGCAACTCGTTATCCCAAAGTCAACCGTGACCTCAGTTTTGAGCATACAGCCACAAGCTGCTTGTCGTCGTGACCCTGTGACTATCGCTTGTGTTAATGTCTACTGTGCTCATTTTTTCATCCTTTGCACTTGAGCACTTTCCTGTTATTTTTGTAATCGTACAATTATCATCCACATGGTATGCCTCGGTTATCCCGAAGATTATCCAACGTCTTTTTCACACAAAACAGTTCTACTATTCTCTTTCATGATCCGTGAAGATGAACATATTTTCTTCCATCGTCAAGGATTACTGGTAATACTTCTACATTGCAGTGTATAACGATGAAAAAAATCATAGCAAACATCAGTAGAGTGTTCCACATCGTCTCACGCCCAAATTTCTTACAAACATCTACAGATGCTTCAGTTCAGCTCTTGGATGCACAAGTAATGAGCGAAAAACAGCTTGCGTCGTTAATAGACTATTACAAATACAAACCGCACATCGTGTACAGCTTTATTTGCTCTCCCGGGCAAGTTGGAAATGTCGAACAAACACATGTTAAGCGTTTTCCGGGCTCACCGGTCCTCTGAACTGTTTACAGCGCTGCGAAAATTTACACCTTGACTCACCGTAGCTTCACCGCTTGCAGATTAATCTCTCACTTCTACTCGGTCTGATAAGCAATTCAACACGCAGCTCTAAGCCTACTAAAATCTAATTCTGCCCAAGCTCTTTGAAACAAGAAATTTACCAACATCCGCTTTTTTGCTACAGGCTGTTCTTCCATGTGGAATAAACTACTGCATTTTTGCCAGCTCTGGAAGACAAATCAATTATATCATAAGTGTGCAAAACTCAATTATACTGCCTGACCCTTGCATAGATATTCACTGGATAATTGATCCGGACCCAACTTATTAGTAATAACTCCAATATGCACCACAGATATATGCCTATAAATGTTTCCCAGACCACTTACGCGTCTAGGTACCTGTCTTTTAATAACCACTACTAAACTTTGTGCATTTATATTGCGCATTCTTGAAACTCATCTAAGTTCACGCCCTTCATTTACTGTTTTCTCTCAACCAGCTGCCTGTCGGATATCTCGTCAGCATACTCACATCCCAATCGTATCACCGTGAGCACTCCATCTTCCATATCACTGTGAACCTTCCTATATACACATGCAGATAAATATTATACTTTTGCATATACGTTTTGCGCACATTTGGGTTCACATCCATGGGTGCACATACTTAAGTATACATACTTCAGCATAGGCATATGAACGGTAAAACTCCACCATTTGGCTTGACAACATCTCGCTCCTCTTCCGGGTCCCTCGGTCAATACGTCTGCGCTAACGAGGGAGTTAATTTCTCACCCGATCATCTTAGTATGCCTTCTCGTTTCAGCTTTATCCAATTTTGTTTGGCATCTTTAACTGACGCAAAGTGCCCCATCCTCTCATTGCTTAGTCTCATTTTGTGGTCTGGTTCTGCTACCCTATCTTCGCCTATTAGAACCGTTTTACTGCCTTAGATAATATACTGAGCAGTCCGGAAATTTTTCTTTCAGTGGCATAGAGCTTGGGCCATTTAGCCTCAATTTTACATATATCGCCTCCTGAACAATTTGCAGAATGCCCCTTTCCTTTTTTATTCCGCTGCTCCAGGGTTGAGCAGTGGAATGAGGAGCAATCTCAGGGCGGCAGTTTTCTAACTCGTCCGGGTTTGTATGCCTTTGAAGAAAGATTTTCTTTGGCATGCCTTTAGATGGAACACTACGGTGAATGTTATGTGCATTTCGTCCAACAGAATGGGTTCGGGACGACGCCATCCCGATGTTGCGCCTTTCTCCGCTTAGGTTGCTTCACAGATCGGTACAGTAACTGATCTGCCTCATGCCTGCATGAACCGAAACATTGAAGCCCTCAGCAACGGCAACAACCCAGTTTACTCAACTACCTCAACCCTCGTATCTTCTATGCGCCTTCGCGGGGTTTTCGGGGCTCCTGGGGCAGTCAGATTCACCGGTTCGACAGGCGCACATCACGTGGGCAGCTTGCTGGTGCTATGTGCGTTTTCAGATAGGTTGGCGGATCCCATTTGTTGCATTCACCTCCTATGTTTTTCTCAAGTTGGGACTCCGGCACACGGCCAGCTAAATTCACTAGCAACGTTGCGGTTAAAACTTTATTGGTTCTACTGTTTGTTCACACTCACACAATGAAATCACAATCCTGCTCTTCACAACACTGCCTTTGCCGTATGTTACACTAGAATTCGTTCAACCATAATTTCACAATGATCCTGTGCATAAAACATATGCTTCCAATATATCTCCTCACAGCTTTTTTATCTCCGAATTGGTTTCCATCATTCCTACAAATTTTGATCCCACGTCCGCCAGATTTTCCGTTTCGGGCGGTTAAGAATTCCAAAATAATATTCGATTAAAACACCAATGCAAACCTATTTACATTTAACCTGTGATGCACCCGCATCCGCCGCCAGCGAAGAATCCCTCCGGGACGTCTACCTTTTACATTTGCATCTTGCTTTGTAGTCGATCATCTTTCGTTTTTCATCAAATCCTTTATCGATCAAACTTCGTTTGTTTCGTGCGGCACGTCAGTAATCGGTTATTATGTATTTTGCTGTCATTGCTTCCAGCCATGTCCCTTATGCCTATTAAATTTGGACCAATTGCCTTACTGCGCATTTCGGCAGTGGCGGCTGTACCATACGTGATAAATTGCACGGCCGGCTTGGGCTGAATTTTATACGCACTTTTATTTACCATCTGTATCGTTATATGGCTCATTGAGATCCATTTTATTTTAAAGCCTACTCCGCTCAGTTTTTGCCCACTGCGCGTGTCATTCTTATCATGATTACGCATATCTCATACATCTGTGCTATCCTCCATATATATAACCATAACCATTTTGACACCCAATAAAATAAGACTACTTTGAAATGAGACATGTTTGCAGATCTGTTGATGTAACAACGTAAATATACTCAGAAGTAAATTGTCCATCGCATATATTTTTTATCCCTTATATTTATGGAATCTCAACGACCATTTTACCTTCAAATTGCGGCATTCGTGCTTATATTAAATTGGTTATTTTTCCTCTATATCTCAAGCCTGCCTTACCGGTTTCCAACCTTTCCTCCTCGCAATGTCTGTTCAAACGATAATGGTCCCACATCATTTCAGTTGGCTGTGGTTTATCCTTTTCGCATCGACCTATCATTTGTCCACATTTGTGGCCATTAGAGTTAACTCGAAATAACTGACCCATCGGTAATGCCGATAGGTCAGTCTCGTCTGTTAGTTCACTCAGGTAATGCTTTCCCCGTTTTCCAACCAATCTTTATTCAGGTTGCTTTCGTGTTTAATTCCAATAGTGATTTTCCATAAAACCTCGCCTGTTGCCCGAGACATCGGGTTTTATATTCTTTGCTTCATGCAACTGCAGTTAGCCACACTTGGACAAATTAAACGCTTGCATTTGTTGTTGTTTTGACGTGATGCAGTTCTCCTTGATTCTTTATGGACAGCCGATGGCCGGTGCTCAAACTTCTTCAGAGTAGAGCCCTATTTTTATTTCCCTTTCCTTCTTTTCGAATGGACGTGTATTCTTGTTGGTGCTCGGACCTTAAGTTTACATATGCTTCGGTGTCCCGGTCTGATTGTGCCTCAACGGATGCTTCTGGCCAATCGATGAATATAATTAGTATTTTAGTCAATTTTATCCAAAAGGCTGTGCTGAAATGACCCCAAGTTTAGTGCTCATTTTCATCTATCAGTGTGTGAAGTAAACAACAAAAATGTATTGATTCCATTACTTGCTAAGTTTTGTGATGAACACAGCCATGGATTTCATATTACACCCTTGCATTCTCCGCTATTTTCTCTGGCCAACACAGTTAAACCCAAGAACAAAAAACGATGAAAACAGTTTCAAAAATGACCTCGAGCAAATATGTTCAATGACCGCATGGTCAGCACTATTGTTCCCTTCTCCCTATATAAGAGGAAGAATCACCCGTCATGTGAAGCGGTACATTGCTCCTTGCTGTGCGTAGTTTTCTCTGCTGTATTTTACAATTTAGGGCGTTATTGTAGTATTTTTAGCATAATTAGAACATTTTTTCTAGCTGAAAATATTCCCTAAAATGTTTATGACCATCAGCCACTGACCTCATCACTCGCTGACTTTTCTGCCAGTATTTATTTCAAGCTTGAACGGCCACATTTTCAGCTCCCGCCTGGACTTATTTTAAACGCATTTTTGCTGGTAACCACATATTCTACTTTTGAGATCAAACTTTCCAATCAGCCTGTTATTTTATCTTTTCACCCGCACGCCCTCGCAATTCTTGACGCCATCCCGTTGCCTGTTGCCAAACGTTTATAGCATCTCAGCCATTTCAGACGTCCTTGACTTTCTATAACCCCTACGATGCCTTCACGAGCCAAACTAAAGTGACGTAAGCTCCGCACCATAGTACTAAGAAGACCCTTAAAACCCGGATGCCCACCAAAACATGCTCAGGCCCGATTATTGATTTATTTAGTAAGTCTGGTCCCAAAGCTCTTGATGTCTCAAAAAGAATAAGGGACCTAGAAATCAAAGTACAACAGATCGAGGACTTGTCATTGAAATTGCTCCCACTAGCCAGCCTAAAGGATCCTGCCATTGACAATAATGCCAGCAATCTAGCTGTCATAGAACGCCTCTTTGCTTCCGTAACTAAGGAAGCTTACAAACTTATTGCGAATGCGAAGAACGCCGTTGTCTTAAATGTACCTGACCGCCTCCCAGTGACACTGGTCTAATCTAACACTCTCAGCGCTTGTAGCATGACCCACCACTCCTGTCTGCGTTCTAGGCTCCTGAAAAAATCCCCCAAGAATAACTGTCCAATTTTATTTCAATTTCATGATGAACCTTCTGCTAAGAAGTTTATAGCAACCAAGGCAAACATTGCTAACTACAAGCCTTATAAAAATATCAAGATCTTTACGGACAAAACTCCGTCCTACAGGTATACATTACGGTCACAAGTTTACCGCAACTTCTCACGTTGGCAAGACTTCGGTTGTATCGGGCGCTCCCCCCTGAGCAGTGCACTGCCGGTTCAGATTCATCATAGTGGGCCAAATCCCGAGCCTACTGCCAAATTTTCAACTAACCTACCTTCTCCCTATGGCAGTCTCCATCGCCCCACATCTCCTGCTACCCCGTGCCCGATTACCGCTACCGGGACCAACATACAAAACTCACCTTCAAGCAATTAGCATAACCGACCTCTCCCCTACTTACGCCGCTCAATTTCATGTCCAAACTCTCCACCCCACAAATCTATTACTAATCTGTCTGAGAATAAACCTAATGAGGGCAGTGACACCACACCTCCGCGTATACCTGCTGCGAAGGTGCTGATCCCTCGACATCATCTCCGTTGGTCGCAACCAAAACCGGTAGATCTAGATGAAACTCAGTCCCCTTCGCCCGTGTAACCACCCCGCAAACGTGCTCATCTAAATCTACCACATCTAGTACCCCAAGCTAGGAGCATGTAGATGAATGCCGTCTCACCGATGGCTTTTCAGGCCAATCCCAGCCGCTTGGCATATACCCCAGCCCGGATACGCCTTCAAGCACTTCTTCGACCTTTTTCAAACAACAGCATGGCACCCAGCCTAAATCAGATGAATCCCACAGGAAGCGCATCCCAGTGACCTATTCAACTAACTACAAAACTCCGCACTTCATTAGCCATCCTGCCAATCCAGTGGGTCAACCTGTTTGTACACCTCGACTATCTGGCACTCCCGGCACACTCAACTCGCGTAAGCTATTCCGGCATGAGCACCGACAAATCGGAAGGTCCACAAATTCACGAAGGCCAACAAACCGCCGCCTACAATCACGAGTTCATTGGCCCAATCTGCACATGCCTCCATTCTCCTTCAGTAACACAATTGCCACCTTCCAGCATGATACTAATGCTCCTCCATATTTACGATCCGCGCTTATCCTCCCTACTTGCACCCACTTACTAGTCAATCTTATTTGGATGCATTCCCGGCAATCCAATGCCCAAATTCCCCGCCCGACTACCAGTATCCTCAAAACTTTGCGCGATTTACCCCCGATTCCGCCCCGGCTGCCTGGCACACTTTAGATAATTTTATTTCGCCCTTTGTGCCACAATCTATTATAAGACCCATTTCCCAATCCACCCCAGAGCTTACCCCATTTCCCCAGCGAGAAAACGCTGCTTTTCTGACTCCTGCGAATTCCAAAAGTAACGCATATTCCCAAAATTTTATGCGCATACCTGCAAACCGGCTTTTTCTCCGGCATTTTTCAAAGTACCCTCCCCACCAACCCCCAAGATTGCCAGTTCCGCTGTAGCAAGGTCATAATTCGGCCACCTAACACTTACCTACCCCGCTGATACCAAATTCCCACACTGGCATCCTTTGACAACTCCCTAGCTTCTTCTGTCACCTTGGTCTTAATCCCGCAAATCCCTTAACAATGACAGTCCTTCGCCGGTCAGTATACCTAACTCTGCTGAATTCACTCCCTTATCACAGCTATGCACTATTCGAACCTCTAATGTATCCCTTGATTATTTGACCTCCGCCGAATTCACCTCTTGGATGTCACGAGAACGTAAGCATTCCAGTGAATTTTCCCTACATTTCCTGAACTCGCACTCATTGACTCATGAATTAAGGGAGCTAAGAATATTAGCGGCTAAAACTTCTTACGATATTATCTTGATAACAGACTTCAATAACAGACTACAGGTCCACTCCGTCTTTTTTGTTGGCGGTTTACACGCCTTACCAAACCAATAGATCAAATTGTAGAGAAGGCGGTCGTCTAGCCTACGTGAATCAGACACACAAAGCTTCCGTCCTACCTCACCCACTTCTTGATTCTATCCCTGACACAATTTGGCTTCTGGTACAATTGCTTTGGCCCCCAACCCACATAGGATGTGTGTACCGACCACCAAACTGAAATAGTTCCGATATTTCTCGTCTAACCCAAGCCTTCGGTTACCTTTCTGGCCCCCCCCTCCAGCCTTAAAATAATTGCAGGTGACTTCAATGTCCCTAAAATTTGTCGGTCCTCTTTATCCACTCCACCTATCCTACTCGACTTTTTCTGAAACGTACGCTGAATGATGGACTCAGCATGTGACCACCACCACAAGGTTTCATAATATCTTAGACCTAGTATTTACGTATGGCATCCCTAGTGTTAAGGTTTCAGTGCCAAAACCCTTCCCTTGGAGTGACCACAAGATGGTCACGTGTAAATCCCCTCTCCGTAACAAAACTTCCTCGCCCACGTTTACCCACCATAATCTCTCTTCCTATGTGTCGACTCGCTAGGACGAAATCCCTAACGCTCTGCAAACCGTTGATTGGTCCAGCCTCCTTTCTCGCCTGACCCGCAGAGAGCGGCAGACAATATTTACGCAAACGTCTTTCTACTACTGATCGTCTTTCCACTCCGATCACTCAACACAAACCCACGAAGCCTAGTAGGGTTTACCCGCTCCAGACGAAATATTTGAAGGCCTAAAATATCTTCAACAAAAAGGGAGACTATCCGCTCTTAATGCGAGTCAACCGTTTGTAACAAGAATTTCTTATGAAGTCCGAACTAAGGTTAAAAAGGCAGGAAATGCTAGCTCTTGGGTCGCTTAATCCAGTTCGGAAGATTTCCCACATTTTAAAAGCTCGCTCGCAGCCCATATCATCAGCTATTCTGAAATTCATCATATTTAATAGCTTGCTCATTGAGTCCCCTATAGGCATTGCAGAAGCATTCGACACACATTTCTCTTCTACTCTCATTATTGACTATCAGCTACGCTCTTAAATCCACCCTATGCTAGCTGCGGTTAGATTATCCTCAATCTCGTTCGATGTTGGCGAGGTCGTCAAAATGATGAAATATGCCAGGCCATCCCACAGGCCTGGCCCTGATGGCATCCCACCAGTCCTATTTCGCACCGCTGGTCCAGACCTTCCACTGCTATTTCTAAATCTGTTCTCGCTCTGCATGTCCGCCGATACTTTTCCGTCACAGTAGATAACCTCCGTTGTTGTTCCACACAATAAAAAGGGTTCTGTGCATGAACTTGAAAACTTTCGCCCCATTAACCACACTCCAGTTCCACCCAGGCTTATGGAAAAGATCGTTAAAGAACAGCTGGTAACCTTCCTTACTACTCACAACCTTATCAACCCCTCCCAACACGGCTTCATCAGGTGTCGATCTTGTCTCACCTGTCAGTTTGACTTCTTAAATTTGGTTACCCGAAGTGGTGATTCCCACCGGTCGATGCTCATAATCTTTCTACACATGTCAAAGCACTTATCCATAAAGACTTAGAATTGCGTGATAACTGGTGTTCCAAGTGGCTTATAGAGTTCTCTGCTGACAAATGTTCTGTAACAACATATGAGTACCATGTTCCTCCATACGCCTTCTCCATAAACAGCACTTCTTGTGTGAAACACAGTTAAGGACTTAGGATTAAAATTCTCCTGCTCTTTTAACTTCCCCGAGCAGGCTCACCATCAGACCGCTGTAGCCAAGGGAACCGCCGTAATGATTTTATGGGCATTCCGCACTCAAGACTGCAGAATTATCATCTTCAAGTCCCATGCTAGGCCCCACCTGGAGTACTGCTCGATTATCTTTACGCATTTGCGTAAAATCGATCAAATTGCAATCGAGAATGTGCAGCGTGCATTCACTAGAAATCTCTTAGGTCCTTAATCTAGCTTAAACTACAGAGCCAGATGTGAGCTGCTTGAACTTGAACCACTGTGGCTTCGTCGAGTTGAATCAAAACCTTGCATTTCCCTTTAATCTTCGCCGTAATAATGTCCACTCTACTACAAACGGCACACACGACGCTGGTAGTCCTCCTTATCCACTTCATAGTAGATACTACTCGTTAAGAATACCCCTGACTCGACTATCAATCACAGCAAAATTCTTCGCAGTTGCCTACACTTGACTGTGGAACAAGCTCCTTAGTTCCCTGAGATGGTGCCCAAATTCATCCCAGTTCAAAGCCCAGCTGGCAAAGTTGCTGAATGTCTCGCTCTTAATTAACCTGACACGGGCTACCATTAGACTAGACGAGGCTTACGAACATGGGTTAGAATCCTAGTTTATGACCGATTCTTTGCTGAGGTCATCATCTGCGATTCGGATTCACCTCTAACCTCCTCGATTTATCGCGCGTCTCTGTTAATACGCTCTTTGGCCACCCTTGTAGTGACGTGCTCCATTCACCAGTGGCTTAGGCAATTAACTCTTGAGCTTCTCCCAATGTGGACTGAAAAAATTGTCAAAGTACTTATTGATGGATCCATGCTCTTATCACATTCCGTTGAGCCGTTGTGCTGCTCGCTCCTCATGTCGTCTTATCCTCGTTACTGGCTTGGCAGGGCTGGATGGGTCGTTCTTGGTCGCTCCAAACTTTCAACTACCCATAAAACTGCTCCCATAGCTCAAATCCAGTTACCACATTTTAAGGAATAGGTGCACTATCTTGCAGGTATGTTGTCCCGATCCAATAATCACCATCGCCCCAAGCTGGCACCCAAACCAGACTAATTCCCTCGCGTTCCACATCTCGCACCCGAAGTAAACGCGCTGTTACCGATTCCGTCCTTGTAATGGCGGTTCCAAATCTGATATCCTATCATTCCTGCTAGGAAACTGTTAGCTGGAACTGGCGCTCGAGTTCTGGCCCGGTCAACCGCAACCACGCCGATTATCGCATTGGGTATCTCAACTCGCATCTTTGCAACTGAATAAAACCGCGATTGCTGCTGTCTTCGGAACGGCTTGCGCGTCTCATATTCCCCAAACATACTGCTGTATGTGATCAAAAGCTGCGACGGCAAAACTGACAACATAGAGGACATTCTTGGCTAGTGTATTTAAGGAGTTTTCTTACACAGAATTTCTCTTATCTGACGCACCTCTCAATACAGCTTGCCGCCAACCGTATGTAAATATAGTCACTATTCTTAGGAGTTCCGCATTCGAAGCTTCATATGTTTCCTTCAGAGAGTTTGAGAAAATCTTGAGAGTCTTCGTCCGCCCTTTTTATCCATTGGTTGTCAAATACGTGTCCTATCCAGTTTGCCAGGCTTTTCGACTGGTTTTTACCATTTCCATCAAATTACCGCATTGCCATTGCTTTTCATTGCTTCAGCTCAACCTTTCCGCCCATAACGTGACGCTGCTGACTTTTGAGGACTCCGGCCACATCTCGACATCCGCCGTCGAGCTCCGTCCATGTTGTGCGCCGGCAATGAGCACATTTAGTACACTTAAACACGAAGTGCCTCGCAGTCCGCTGCTCGCAAACAGTCCCAGGAAACTCCTTTTGGTCTTGAAAAATTAGCTTTTTATGTTTTGCCTTTCACTGAAATACTTGTATTTTCCCATGTTGCTTTGCAGCATCTCATTTCACTTTCCCGTGAGCCCCTTATCCCCTTCGATTTCCGTTATTTGCACTTCCATTGCATCATCATTGCAAAGATTTGAGCTTGCCTTGCGCATGTCTCTCGCAAATAGAGAAATATACGTTATTATTATTAATATTATTGTTATTATTAATTGTCGAATTATGCGATAAAATCCAATTTTCTTTGAAATGCGAGATTGCGGGACACACGAATGAGACATCATATGCCCTTTGATCAAGGAGGTGGAATGTTTACTATCTTAAGTCACATTTATCCGAAGCACATCATTATTTGCTCTGGGGCGATAGCGAAGTATATGCCACCTAAGGTGGCATCTCAGTGTTCGCTGGGATGTTTAAAACGATAACACAGCTCTTTCCCAAAGGACTGTGCAGCATCCACCCCATTGCTATGCATGCTTCGTATAGCGCCTAGTGGTTATCCTCCCTCTGATTCATATTCCGGTGCGCCTCCAGTGAGTTTCAAAACAGTGGGAAGTCTGCGTTTTCCTTCTAACATTTCACGACGTTTGCTTGTCCCAAGTGCAGCCACCTGGACGAAATTGCACCAGTTGGTATGGGGCTCTCACCAGGATCCTTTGGTTTGATTCATTTGTCGCTAATGAGCGAAGCGAGCTGAAGGCACATTCTTCCAGCGGTCGCGACCTGAATCGCACGCACCGTGCTCACTGCCAAAGACTTCGGAGCCTTCGTAATTTGGCATGTTTGCATGAATTGCTCACCTATCAAGATCCTATTTGACCAACTATCGGCAGAGACAAACGCCTTTACCAACCCTGCAGGGGTGACAACTTTGCAGTGACTCCGCCCATGAAACTGGTCCTTGAGTGATTTGAGAAGTGAAGCCAACCGCACTGGTATTTGTGCGCCGTGGACGGGAACTGGTTTTGCTGGACAAAACAGTTTGTATTGCCCACACAGGCAACCTTCTTCACTGCATCCGGACTTTTACCAGCAAGTCGGCGCCAAACAATTTGCTTTTAAGGAGAGCCGTGCTGCCATGCGGAATGGCATGTTGAATTGTCCATGGCGGCACTCGGCCACGATCTTTCACAGCATATTGTAGCCAGGTGGTGGACGGCTTCGTTGGTTTGCTTCTATCCCGGGATAGGCGACCAAATCTACTATCCGCCCCCTTTGCCTGATGGTCTAGTTAATCTGACAGGTCGTCAAAGTTGCCCACGGGGCAGCCCCGGCCTATGGCTTCAGCTTCTCCTGCCTGGCGGCTCTGTAACTGCTATGGTGAACAGCAAACGACATATGCTAAGGTGTGCACTGCTTCCTGTGGCGCAATTCTGCACCTGCTTTCATACTGGTCATGGTTTAAACCTCTCTTCTGGTGCGCCTTGTTGCGGGCATCACCCCGTTGATCAGATTCTGGACAGCGTTTTGGGACTGTCCGGTTAAATGTTTCAGGGTATTTCTTTCTATTAGCAATTCCATTTTCTGCCTTCAACGAGAACCACCAGTCAATATTGCCTCTGACGTGCCCTCGATGGTAATATCTGAGTTTCAGCAGTCTCTGCTCCGGTTCCAACACCATGGACTCGGTGAAAATTTTGAACTGCTCCATGAATTCTGGGCGCATCAGTTAAAGGCTGAAAGATCCACTCTGCTTTCGTGAAAAGGTGACTGAGCCGGAGGACGAGGTTATTGACCGGTGCGTGACCCTGTGCTTTCGGGTAGATATTCCGCAGGCACTTCCTATAGTCATGGCGTCCTGGACTCCTTTGCTGTCTAAATGACCTTCTAACTCTGCTACCCCACACATATGAATGCTGTTCTTTACAGTTATTATCGCTGAAACATGACTGGCATCGTCGGGGCCCAGGGAACTTATAGTTTCAACAAAATCGGAGGCGCCCTTGATCCAGTTGCCCGAATCCCTTAGACATCCGAAAACAGGAATGCTGTAAAATTCAGCATCCTGGACCGCCGAACCCATGAATCCACAACTCGAATTCTCTATGCAGTCCGGCATGTCCCCGCAGATGAAAGCAGTTGGCCTAAAAAAATACACTGCCCCGAGACAGACAACTGCTCTACTTCCCAGGTGGCTCTGAGACATAACATTCTCTATCCAGAATAAGTGGCAGGAGGCACCCGACTCTCCTTGCCCCAGGTCGGTTTGCAAGTGGATGCAGCCAATTTTGACGTCCAAAGCGAACGCTTAGTGGGCAGAAAAATCCTCCTGATCATGGAGCCTTGATGTTAGAACTGTGCGAAAAAGGCTAATACACCCAAAGCGTTGACAGATAACCCCTAAGAAAGCACTCGAATGTAAATACCCCTTCCAGATACTGTAACGGCTAAGCGTTCGAAAGTCATTCAGAGTGGATTCGGCCTGCGACTCTCAGTGCCAATGAGTAAGCTTCCCAGGTTCTGCATAGCACTTCAAAACCTCAGAGCAACGCGTGGCCCAAAATGATGCAAGGCCCAAGAAAGACCAAGATTGCTTCACAAATTTTGTGGTACTACTTTTTAACTTGAAATTATGTACATAACAACCATAACTTCGACAGTGAGCCCTAGTCAGTAATCAGCCAAAAGGACGTCATAAGCGGGACAAAATCTGCACAAAACATGAACACTCGATGAAAGAGAATGAAAAAGTACAGTTCCCGTGGTTCAACCAAATACTAAAGGTTCTGTACGCTTAATCAGGTCCAACAGCACTTGTCTGAGTGTGACAGTCAAAAATCACTGAAACCGAACGGAACGTTTACAATTGACCAACGTGAGCGATAGAACAAAAGTAGACTGACAAAACAAGCCGCCCCATGTGAAGTGGCCCATGCTGCACTAAATATTTGTAAAATGATCTCAAATAAAGAGCAGAGGGACGGGACAAAGAAACCAAAAATAAACAGTTGCCAAAATCAGTGCCATCACAAGCAGGTTGAACGGGAAGAGCTAGTTATAGAGATAGAGACAAAAAGAAGTGAAAGAAATTTTTAACTAATCCGCATGTTTTAGATATCATAACCGCAACATACCTCGTTACATCCGTGCTGATTTCCCCCCGGCCCTCGTGGAAACTTTTGTCTCAGTTACTACTAAAAACGTAGACCCCGAAGGCCAAGAGGGAGGTCGAAATGCCCCTCCTGATTTCACGCTGATTTGCCGTCGCCCAATATTTTGTTCAGCCTGCTGTATGCTGTTCTTCGTTCTCTTTCTCACGGGTGATGAAGTTCTTTGTTTTCTTGCCCTCAAACTGTAACTCCCTATGACTGTTTATTATCACTGTGCTTTATCCGGCACTGTAAAAAAACTTTTACTATAATCTTCGCCGCACAAAAGACGGTACAATGACTAGCTTTCTGCTTTTGTCCACATTTTAATATCAAGTGGCTATATTTTACCTGCTTTCTTCCCTTTAGTTGTTGTGGTTAATCTTCGTAATTTTTCAACGCGCACCCACTTTTCTTGACTTCCTTCGTCAAACTTGTACTCTCATGTCCGCTGCATAAGCTCTTATAGGAGAAAATCACGGCCAAACCGAAGTTTGCCACCGTTCCTGAGGTACGCACCAATGATACGTATAAAAGTGGCGTTATACGCAGAAAATTCTTTGGGTGCTTCCGGAAAACAAGTTCTTTATTTGCCTTTCATCCCAGAATCCTATTTTTCTTTGTAAATTGTAACACACCCGGAACACTGGACAATGCAGCCGAGCTTTTCTTGACGTATTCCTGAAAAATACTACTGTCATTGTCAGTGGTACCTGTCCATGGGAGACGTTTTTTGCTGGGCCCAGGACTTCATGGCACCGCGGTGCCGACAAATGCTACCTTTCATATCGGTCTGCGCAGAGATTTTCCGGTTGAGTGCATTTTTCTGCTTCCCTGCAATACAAAGGACGATGTCATAATTAATCCGTCACATTTTTGGGACAGGCTGCTCAGGGGATTTTGTTGGGTGATTCCCTCCCAAAATTCCGAAGCGAACACCGTGTTGAATCTCACTAAGTGGAGCAGTTAAATGGACCAGACTAATATTTCTGCTTGATGTGGACCCACGTTCGGCAGGAACCTTGGAAGCGAAAGCGGCTTCTGGAAATTATTCAGCGGCCCAAGTCAATTTGTTTGAAGACGTCGCCTGTTTATTGGTTACGGAGAAGCATTATGTTCAGAACGCGTCCTGTGAATGGCATTGTAATGGGTTGGCGGATAAGCAACGAATATCCGGTGGACGAAGATAAAAGGTAGGTGGCCTCTTTGCTAAAATTGTGCACATCAAGCAGGAAAAACAATGGAGCATTTATGATAATAGGGAGTCTGATGGAGCTGAAAGCAAATGATATTTCGTGCAATCCTCTGGGATAAGAATCATAAGTAATGATGCAAGGCTATTGAAAAACCGATGTTGGTTAAAATAGTCAGTCAAAATTTCACTGCCATGGTGAACAACACGGAAATCGAATTGAACGGAGGGTTGGTTAGAAGCAGCCGGTTAGTTCTTTTAGAGCCTTGTCAGATGTACAATGGACCGGGAATTACCTGAGGTGGAAAATTAGTAGACTGATTAAAATAGCAATTTCATGAATGTGTCTGTTATATTTTGTGTTCCGATGGTGCTTTGGATTTAATGGAGCGCTCATATGGGAACCCTCTCTCTGCATGCGGTTTGGACTTGCACTTAACACTTTCTTCCGTGGGAAATCCAAGCCGTCTAAACATGAAAAGTAAGGAAGTTTAGATAACACTTAGGATGGATCTTTAACGTTCAATCCGCCCCATTAAAGTGAACTGAGTCGAACTAACCTAGCTACGACAAAGATCAAACGATATCTAAGCCAGTGACTACCGAAAATTGATCACAGTACAAACGTGAGTTAGTTAGGAGCCTCAGTAATCCCGGTTGATAATTAGTGGGCCTCTACTTCGTAGAGCTCTTGAACGCAACATACAAAATGATGACATGCAAATGAAGGTGCATGTCTTAATGGTAATCGTAATGGTTCATTTATCGGAGTAGCCGAGGCAAATGCGTTGTGCATGTCCATGTTGCACAATTGTAGAGCATGAAAATCTTCCGACAGCGAGATAAACACTGAGCAGAGCAAGAACCAAAAATGTACTGTTTCACGATGTTCAGAAGTTAATAAACTTGCGCGCAAAAGGCAGCCTTTGGTCGACTGGCCGGTGTGCTGCGTACTATGCAGGCCGCCACCTTTGTACCAGGCAGCGAGATGGTGAGCCCGAACAAGGCAAGGATGGCTAGAAGAAACAAAATTGAAAAGCGTTCTAACTGAATTGCCAACGTCCTACACAAGAGAGGCGTTGCAAGATCGTAGGGAAAAATTTCCGGCCAGTGGAACGCTATGGATAGAGAAAAAATGGTATAAATATGAATTAACTACTTGAAGGTCCGCTTGGTTGGTGTCAGGCAAGAGCTCATGACTCGTCAAAGTCGAATAAGTTTGTATATATATATATATATATATATCCACCGGATTTTGTTCTAGAATCTTCAGTCATCCAAAGCAACTGGTTGGCAGGTAAGTCAAACGTTACTTGGGTAACCGAATGATATCAACTTCAAGATGAAATAGTCACGAAGATATATGAAGAACCTGTGATTTGTTGTAGAAAGAAATGAGCTTGGACTTGGACGATTCCTGGTATAACGCGTGGCACATGGAGTGCGTCGAAAATGCGGGGGGAGAAATGAAAGGCCTGTACATCAGGGTGCTAGCGTACAGTTTTCCGACAAGTTTTAACCGCAACAATGCTACTGGGCGTTGATGGGGTACCTAAGTAGCCACTAAGGCCTTGCGGAGCAAACCCAATCACATTTCTGGCTGTGCCAGTGTCGACAAAGTTTGACAGTTGGAACTGTTTTTCTTCTGCCCTGCTCAGTTCTTCGTTGCCAATTTGACAAATGGCAGCCCTGCCTAATGCCAAGAAGTTGATAATAGCCGAGGTTTTATTTTTTCGCTTAAGTTTGTTTCTCACTGTGTCAAACACAAACGAGAGGGTTCTTCAACGATTTAAGGTTTTAATTTTCGCACCGGACCTACTGACACCTTTGCGGTGTGCTCCGTCCAATATGGACTCCTTGGAAGTCAGAAATAATGGGAGAAACTTTGACCTCTAAACATCGCCATGTGTACAATGCATATGCCGGACGAACCCACCACGGAGAAGGAGGTGCTGGACATTCCCGAATGGCGGGACGGGTCAGACGAGACCAAGGCTAGCAGGGTCCGTCCAATGGTAGTGGAGTCACTGGCGATGATTTTGGCTAAACCTCTTCCTTATCTCTTCGAAGCATCATTGGATTAAGAAAGGGCCGACGTCAACATAAATAACAAACCGTGAAGCTAGGGACAAAGGCATCCCGAAATCTTGTGGGCCAATGAATCTGACGTTCACTGTTCCTGTGGCTTCTGAAGGGATCCCCCGTGGCGGAATAATCCAACGACTGGACACAAATTGGCTAACGACAGTCAACCAGCCTTGTTTCTGGCAAGAACGTTTAAGCTTGCTTATTTTTATGGCTTTCGAAACGGAGCAACCAGTGGGTTGCATAAAGGCTAGCGAGTAGAGGTTTGTTTTCTGGACCACCAGGAAACCTTCCGTTCTATGAACCACACGTTGCTTGAGCAGAGGGGGAAAGCTTTCAAGCCGGTCACTAGTGCAGGAGACTGGGCAGCACGGGGGCCGAATGCAACCCAATGCCACAGCAGCCTGCATCACTATCGATGGAATAACTACCTTATAAAAACTTGCAATTGAAACGCATCGCACTGAATCTTTGCCCAAGAAATATTCCACGCCAAAGCATTCAACTCGCCCACCCGTCATTCGTACACAGGTTGTGAAAATATAAAGTGACCACTGGCACAACCGATGACCAAACAACCATGGCTACAACACGGACAGCCAAACATTGCATTTGGCTACTGTCAGTTGACGTATAAGTGCATCCCAATGATACAAAAGATATTGCAGAACAACAAGATAAAAATGTACAACAATAAAGTATTTACGAACGGCCGGCACTAGTTTATTGTACCAACCAATATTTAATGGATAATGTTAGCCGTAGGCACAATCCTGCTAATCAAACCTGCGAACGTCATTCCGAAGAGTTCCGTGGGATTTGAAAACCAGAAATTCCCTAATGAGGCGGTTCTAGCTTTGCAGAACATCGGACAGTGATTCCTACGGACATTTCCCTAAATTACCAGGCTCTGGGTTTTCAACGGGTTTTGCCACCTGTGCGTCCCCTACAAAAATGCTACGTACTCATCTCCCTCGCGTCTCCTCAAGCTGCATCTGTCTCAAAGTGAGGGAGACGATGACGAGAACGGTAACATCCGTGGCAAACCCACTAATACCAAACCAATGAATGAGACTGCAACCCAGTGCCCCGCCAAATAAGTTCAACTTCACGGAGCAGCACCACCAAATTCCTAATGCAGACCATTCCCAGTCAACTCGCTACTCTAGTCTTTATACCTCCTGCTCTAAAAGCAACTTCCACCAGATCTAGGGAAAAGGTTTTCCCACGTGATTCCCGTTTCAACCCGCCCATAACTGTAGGCGACTTACCTCTGAACTTCGCATGTGCACCGTCCATCTGGCCCCAAAAAGAAAGCTTGCCCAATTGTTTTGGAATTCCAGAAACTGGAGTTACCAGTCAGCTGCCTGAAGATAGATCAGTGCTGACGAAACCCAACAACGTTTGAAAATCACACAAACTCGGTCCATGAAGGTACAAATTACACCCCAGATGGCCTCTACTTCTGCAAATGGCTGTGCCGGATACTAAAAATGAGCCAGATCCCTCCACCTACCTCTACAATGTCTTTGCACCTGCCGTCCAGCCGATCCGAAATGACCTACTGCCTCTGGGCAACCCTATATATGTTACCCCGACCCCTGCCCAAATGCCGTTACCAACTTACCTCATTCAGCCGCTCACTGTTTAGTACTATCGATACTTTGACTATCACACAAGCTGACGAGTTCTACTCGCTTCCTTCTGTTTGCAACACCCTCATAAATTCAAAGATCACAATGTCGCCGCCCATTATGAGTCTTCATCACCCCCGTAAGTTCAAGACGACATTAATCCAACCCATCAACAAAATTTCTACGCCAAGGCAAGTGAGTTCCAACCTATCCGCATACCTTACCATCCTCCTACAAGATACGTTGCCACCCACAACTACGCTTCAACATTCACTAACCTGCTATTTTCTGAGTAGTGCTCCCACCTGCCCGGTCCCTTCAAGGGTCGTACTGCCACCCACCAATGTGCTTTCAACAACATTGCTTCCGTACTGCGAAAATCTACCCTCCGGGGACCAGCAATTTCTTGAACGTAACAGGATATAGACCTCAAACGGTTTTGCAAACAACAACCATTTCTCCTTGTGTATCCCACAAGGACTTTTCACTCCATACCCAATCTTTCACATCTGATGATATTAACTCCAGTTACCCACATTAGTGGGCTAATACTACTGAGCAATTTTCATTGTTACTATTAAATACTCGCTCGATTATAAATAAGGTGCGCGCATTGCGCCTTTTGAAGTGCACACGTAAATATGATTTCATTCTTATCATTGAGACGTTGCTGACAGGCAACGCCCCCGACAAAGACTATGATTTCATTGACTGTAATGCTTTTGGGAAAGACAGGATAAATAAGCTCGGGGGATGCTGTCATATATGCACTAGAAACACCCTTTCAGCCCCATTGTGCAGTCACTCTAAATTTAATAACCTGAAAGATTTTATCTGGCTGACTGCGGTTATCGGGTATCAGGAATTACTGATCAGTGGCGCCTACCGTCCTCCTAGTACGCACCGGTCAGAGCTCTCACCACTAATTAATGCATTTAACGCGGGCGCTGACATTTCAGGTCCTAAGCAAGTGGCGGGCGAGTTCAACGCGCCTGGAAACTTTCAGTATTCTTTCCCCTTCCCAAAATATTTTCCTGCGTTTGTTCGTTTGTGACACCCGAGTAGAGATAAACGTAGCATGTCGCAGACCTCACCAGAGAAAATAGTACCCTTAACCTCGTATTCACACACGATCTTCCTAATATTAACATCTTCGCGCTGGATAACTCCGGGTAGTGACCACAAGATGGACTCCTGCTTTCTTCATATTCATCCCAGACCCTGAACATTTGCAACCTCGACCCAATCCACCAGCGTCTCTTACAAATTAGCAAACTTGGCTGGTTTGATTGCTGCTTTACGGAGCCTTGACTGGTCTGACTTGTTCCTTTTATCTAGTTCTCAAGAACCTGCAGACATCATATATGCAAACTTACGCTCGATTATTGACAACCTCACACAGCTCACCTCAAGCCAATGCAAAGGAGAAAAATCTGTAAATATAAAAAGATTCTCAAACCACAGAATATCCGGACGCAAACCATAGACGTCTCCATACTAATGAGGATAGACCGACTTCAAAACGACCTGTTTGTTGCATGCGATGGCCAACTTTGTAAGCAGTAGTATGCTGCTTTTCGGCAATCGATTCCTGGCCCGCCTGTGGCCAGACTTCTGCGGTCCCGAAATACCCACAACAAATCCAGTACCCTTATGTATATCATACACAACAGCTGGATGGTCTGGAGAAAATTGTCGAGGCTTATAAGTCGTACTTCCCCCCATTAGCAACATCGTCACCACATCACCAATCTTCCCTAGGCTACCCGACCAAACACTTTCGCCCACCTTATTTAATAAAGAGAAAATGGAGAAGGCTGCCGCCGTCATCACGCCATTTCACCGACCTGGCTCAGGCGGCGTTCAACGTGCTCTATTCCGCTCCGGTAAACCCCGTATTACACTGCTTTGGTTGAATCTGTTTAGTACCTCCATGTTAACTGGGGCACTTCCCGTCCAGCAGAAAGTCTCAACCATTGTTCCTATCCTCATAAATAAACCAGTGCACGATCCACAAAACTACCGTCCAGTAAATCAAACACCCATTCTTACCAGACTCATGGAGAGAATGGCCAAGGATCAGCTAGTTGACTTTCTCACGACCAAGGAATTAATTAGTGAATTCCAACATGGCTTTCTCAAGCGCAGATTCTGTCTCGTGCCACTTTGCTTTTTTAATCCAGTCACTCTAAATTTTGATTAGAAAAAGGCCATCATAATGATATTCCTTGACATGACCAAAGTGTTTGATCGCGTGTTTCATGACCTATTGTTAATAAAAACCGGATCCGATGCGTTAGAAGATCAGCTCTACTCTTGGTTAACCTCCTAGCATTCCGATCGTTCTCAAGTAGTCAGTATCAAAGGAAACCTATCCCAAACCTAGCCAACCACTAGTGGTGTAATGTAAGGCACTGCCCTCGGCCCCTCACCATTCCTGCTTTACGTGAATGACATCTTTCGAGCAATATGCCTCGGCACACGTTTTTTAATCGCCGACGGAATCAGGGTTGTCTATTCCTTTGAGCCATATATTTTAACCCAAACCATGGACAGTAGAACTGTTTACTCCACTTTGTGGAATAGATCACCAGACCTTGTCCGGTCCTGCCGGAGTATAACACAACTCGAGAGTTCATTGTTCAAGTTTTTCAACGTATCCTTATTTCTCAGCTTAACTGATACCCTTATCAGTCTATACCAAGCTTTCGAAGGCTGCCTAGACTTCTAGCTCAATCCATGCTGAGTGCCTAAAACTGTGCCACCTATAATCGGTTTTTTCTTAAGACTATTGACAACAAAGACTTAGCCCTTGTACCACCTGTCCTGCAGCTCCATTGAGAAATCAAAATAAATCAAGGTAAATAGACTTAGCTATGCCATAGTCCAACGTTTCTTGTTATCCTCAAACACATCAGCCTCCATTATTCTCCTTTTACGGTCCCGTTATCTGTATTAGGTCAGCAGCGCAGAGCATGCTGACCATGATAACTGACAAAAGATAGACTTATTACTCCGGAGCAGTTACCAACTGTTTGCAGTTAGATTACTTCGCGTCATAATGGCAACCTGACCCTAGTGCAACCCTGGTCACCTTGCCACATAAGTATTTATTATTTACCAGGGTACCAGTTTGATGTCACCAATAAACACTACGACAGTTGGCTTAAGGCAAAATCACCTTAAATCCCCATCCGCTGTCATCAATCGTACCTGTTGCCTTGCTTTTTTACTTCTTGGCCAAATTCTTCATTCACACGATCAACCTTGGTTAGGATGATGCCTCTATTTCTCTGCCTTGCATTAATCAACTTAACCTCATTCTGGTGCCCAAGCCAGACTGCCTCTGTCTTAAATTTCGCATCCCGCCCCCAGGCTATACTCGGTGCTGCCAGCTCCGCCCCCGACGCTGCTAGCCAGATCTGTCCCGTTCAACCCAAAACGCGTAGCTGATTGTCTTGGATACTCCTACTCAGGTGGATCTTCATGAATGGCCAAAAACAGTTACTGCTGCCGCTAGAGTGCTTTGTGCGCCCCTTCAAATCCCCTACGCTTACTGACGCCTAAGATCAAAACCTGCGACAAAATATATGACGGCATAGAGGATATTCTTGACTGGGGTATTTAAAAAAGTTTACTCCTTAAACAAAACTTTCTCACATAACACATCTCAGTCCAGGTTGCCGCATAAGGATGAAATCGGCGGTCTTGATAATTCCATACTCTCTCCCTGCAAAACGATTCATTAAATTCCGCTCTCCAGACAGTTCAATAGACTTGATAGTATTCCTCCACCTTCTTCAGCATTCTATCGGCCCTTTATTGTTGTTATATGTGACTTCCTTATTTATCTTACACAACGTCACTTGTTTTTGACTAACTTCCATCAAAGTATCATGTCCCCACTAGTCTTCGCCTCCTCAGCTTGACTTTTCTGTACATCACATAACGCTCTTGAAGCTTGCGCCTTCGCCATACTTCACATTCTCCGGTGAGCTCCCATCCAGCCTTGCACCGGCGACACGCCAACTTAGTGCACTTACACGAAATGAATTGCGTTTCGTTGATCACCATTAGTTCCAGAATACCCAGTGTAATTTTGCAAAACAGTTTTTGCAGCTTTTAAATTTGTTTGGGTACTTGTGGACTGCTTGTTGCTTTGCAAATTCTGATCGCGCCTCCCGAGTGATCCAACATAGAATATATCCCCATATCCGTTTTGATTTCCATTACTCACGTTTCCTCTGCATCAACCACGTGAAAATTTAAACTTGCTGTACGCATGTCTCTCGCAAATCGAAAAATATGCAATATTATTATAATATTGTTGCCGCTGGACGGCGTGTGGTAGTGGCGGAATTAAGACTATCAAAATCACCTTTGGTTGACGCAAAGTTTAGATTGCTCATACACAGGTGAATCCGCTAACTGGCTGCCTAAGACGGCATTGACTAGCTAGCCAGTCGACGACGCGTATCTATAAGAACGTAAAAGCGACGAAAATCTTCTTTCTGGTGTGGATAAATGGATTGCACTGCACTCATTCGCCCCAGACTGCGATCTACAAATAGGGTCTGAGCTTTACTGCCTGAAGGCAGCTCGCTCTTTATGGCGAGTATCGCATTAAGAGAAATATTTGCTCTCATTAGGCAGCAATGTTTAAATAAGGGCGGACCAAAACCCTATAATTCAGTAGCGCGGCAATCCAGAGCATATACCCGCCGATAAGATGACCCACACAATATCCGTCCGACAGGTAATGGTTAAACTCGAGATGCATAACATGCATGCATCAATGTGTTATTCCCTTTTAGTAGTCGCAACACATTTTTCCATGAATACGGTTCTGTCACCTTTCAGCAACTTGGAATTACGACGAACGTTTTTATAACCCTGAGTTTCAAAAACCGACAGAAACTATCACGAGCACACTTAAAAATTTAGTTCTTGCGGGAGTTACTGGAAACTTTCCGATGCTTTGGGCCTGTTGAAGGGATATAGCGCGAAAATTTGTGGGAACTCGCGTGAGCAATGGTGAAGGTTCCACTTCGTGACGAACGCCCAAACAGTATTCGGTGCTGTCTTTGACTGCGCAACACGGAAGCGACATGTCCGTCCGCGCATAAGTTATCTTGACAAATGTGCTGTTCCGATACAGTTGTGTATCCACAAAAGGAGCAATATTCAACAACTCGATGCGAAAATAGTGACAAAATCAGGCAAACCCCGCGACTGCAGCGGGCGCTTCGTATGCCCGGTACTTCCGGTACGATCAATGGCGCTGTTTCACTGTTCCTATCAGAAGTCTCCAAGGGTGGCCCTGGCAGAGATTGGATTCGACCGGAATGGTGGGATTCGTAAGACGAAGGAAGTCCGGTCAATCCACATTCCACAGCGGCAGGTTTGATGCGATCGATGGATACTACGTTGTGTGAGCCGACAACGGGCCTTTTAGGGCATCGTTTTACCACGCGAAACGAGCCGGTACATGATGGATACGATGGTGGCCGAACGCTGCCAACGTCGGCGAAAACGTGTTTTGAAGTGTTTGGTGTGGCTACAATGTACCCAGGGGGCCGTTTTTCTGTTATGAAGCGTTTTTATGTGCTATGCGAGACGTTTTGCATATTCACCGTGATTGCAATGAGTGGGCCTCCATGGTGCCACCAAACCTCTGAGGAATCGGAGCGCAGGACTAAACACAAACTCACTTGTTGTGGTGCGCATTTTTTCTTTAAAATATGTCTGAAGGCTTAAAAGCCTCAACGGTAACATTTTGCTCGAAAGAGGGTTGGGTCAGGCTGCTTTTAATTGCCGGCGGAATCGACCATCAAGCCGTTGGCTTGCTGGCGGTAGGAAGTTGTTCCAAGTTGTTCACACTCCAGGGTTTGGAACAAATTTGAGAACGCCCCACCAGAGGGTTATGCCATGTGTGCTGGGGTGATAGAAAAAGCGTGTAGGTGAGGTAAGTGTTGCTCCTCCGAGTGGTTCGTAACTTGGGTATCGCTCAGTTATCAATACACATTCTGCAAACCACGTGTGACTACGTGCACGAACTCTTGTAAGGCTTGAGTCGCGCTGCTGAGCAAGAAGAGCAACGTCGTGAATCCGATCAGTCTAAAAGGCGTGGTCATCACCGTTTTTGGTGTATCGGTCTCATCTACGGTGATTTGATGTTAAGCCCGTGCCAAATCAATAAGGCTGGGGACCTTGCGACCGAGCGACGTCTAGGCGAGGTCCTGCAGATGGAAAATCGGGTACCTGTAGGTACCGGTGACTCTAACAATTGTTCTGTAGTCCCTGTGGGTTTGTCAGTCACCACTGCACTTAGGGACTACTTGAAGAGAGGCCAGTAAACTATTGGAAGAGCGCATGATTTCCACGTCTAACATGTTGTCGAATTCCGTCTTGGCTGGGTTGTACTTGTCAGGAGTTATGTGGCAAGTCCAAATAAACACCGAAGGTCCTGTGGTCTCTATATGATGGGCTACCTCTGCAACGACGGTAGGAAGTGGATCGGTGTGTCGCACCATGTTCTAATGGTCGAAATTTGGCTTACTGCGTGGCTTTTGCGATGTCGATTAAGCTAGCTGATAGGTGGTTTGTTTTTTGACAGTGTCATCTGATCAAATTTCACGACGTTTCACTTTCTTCTTCCAAGCACCGATCAGCAAGTCGAAATTTTTGAGGACGTCCATGAAATTAATTAGCTAAGGGTAGTGGGTGACAATGCGCAAGTAATGAAATGCATGCTTCAGCTCGAGAGTGAGGGAACGGTGTCCGTACGTAAGGATACCGGTTTCGTTTACATCCCGTAGCAACTCTGCTTATGCAGTGGTCGAATTATTCCGCTCACGTGGGAATACACTAACCTGCATCCACCGTGGTTAGTTGAATTATTAGCATACTGTTGACTTTTAGAAGGTAACAACTGGTAGATAGCCCGGCTACTCGTGCCATGACCACGAACCGGGACTCCGGTTTCCCGATTTCATATTTTGGAATGCGCATCACGGGTCACGCCTTTGCTAAACCCCTTTTCTTAAATTGGTTATGG
>LUCM01008105.1:0-45277 GCA_008360955.1 Fasciolopsis buskii
CTAACTTGCTTCATTCTGCTATTTTTCAAAGGCTCACAGCTCGAGTACCACTCTAAACCAAAGCTTGTGTGTTTATTAGTCAACTAACTCTTGTGGAGCTAGCTGTATTGATCGTCCTATTAGCGAATTGATCGAGCGCATCAAAAACCAAGCTGATTGAGAAAGAGGATCACAAATGGTAATAAAAGTTTGGGGTTTAATATCTGGCTAACTCTATATGGCGTCCTTCGTTAAGCTCACCAAAATTAGGTTTCTCTCAGTAAGATGTGTATGCACTAAACAGACCAAATGCATCCGTCTTCAATTAAGCCTACCAATTAGCATCAGTATTTACAAAAACCAACCCACTTGTGGCGGTGCACAGCCTGTCCTCTGAGCCAATGATGATGACCATGAAGGATGCAGCTCCGCTGTTTAATCACTATAGCACCACATTGAATAAAACAGTCGACGACACACGAGCAGACTAGATGATAGGGCTTTCTTCTAGATCCTTGGGCTTTATTTTGTGTCTAAAATTCTGACCAGCAACTTCGAGGGGACAACGTGAAGGATCCGAAGCACAAACTGTACTCGGGTTGCAAGAGGTACACAAGCTGCCACACGAGACTCCATTTTCAGCGCACTCAGGATTCTAATGACGTGTTTTTTCGTCATCGATTTTTTTGGTTGATAAGTCTTAATGTTAATTTTATTTTTATTTGAACAATAAACAATAAACAATTATTCGAAATTTATGACGCTTGATAGCCATCGCGTTCAATGCTGTCCCACATAGATGTTCTGGCATATCCCCCTCATAAGCGACCTATAATTATGTATATATATGATTCATAATACTAGCGGACTTTTCAGTTAACCTTCTTTATTTGTAACGTCAGTGGCAATCGATTATTCCCGGACACCGTAATGTCCACGATCTGCTTTGACGCTTGACACCTATTTTGTGACATTCGTTTAGTTCCGTTTGTTTTATCGCGCACCGGATCTGTTTGTTCTCTGTTCGGCAGCATCCTTCGAATGTTCTCGGTTTCGAATCACTTCGAACTTTCGGTACTTATTTGCTTTGGCTTTGCAACCTCGTGTATTTTCATACTGGTATTACGTCGACATCATCATACACGCAATACAGTTCTCCCCTCCGATCGTTGTCTCTGAACTTTTATTTTTTCGGCTGAGGCGCTTGGCCAGCTGATGTGTCGCAGTCACATAGAAAACACGCCTCTGTTTGCACTTCCAGCGGGAGGTGTGGGGCGATGGAGACTGTCACAGGGAGAAGGTAGGTTAGTTGAAACCTTGGCAGGAGGCTTGGGATTTGGCCCATTAGGAGGAACCTGAACTGGCAGCGCACTGGTCAGAGGGGGAGCGCCCGATACAACCAAAGTCCTACCAACTCGAGAAGCCGCGGTAAACTTTAGTGACCGTAATATATCTCTCTGGAACGGAGTTTTATCCGTAAAGATCTTGATATGTTTATAAGGCGTATAGTTAGCAATGTTCGCCTTGTTCGCTATAAACTCCTTTGCGGAAAGTTCATTACGAAATTGAAATAAAACTTGACAGTTATTCTTGGGGATTTTCCCGGAGCCTAGAACACAGACAGGAGTGGTGGGTCATGCTACAGGCATTGAGAATGGTAGATTAGGCCAGTGGCAATGGGAGGCGGTCGGGTACATTAAAGACAACGGCATTCTTCGCTTTCGCAATGCGTTTGTGAGCTTCCTTGGTTACGGAGTCGAAAAAGCGTCCTGTGGCAGCTAGATTGCTGGCATTATTGTCATTGGAAGGGTCGATTAGGCTAACTAATGGGGACAATTTCAACGACAGGTCATCGATCTGTTGTACTTAGATTTCTAGGTCCCTTATTCTTTTCGAGACATCAAGGGTTTGTGACCGAAATTTTTTTTCTCTTCAACTGCGGAAACATACAGTATGCACGGCCAAACTTACGATAGCACTATTAAAATATACTAGTAATAGAATTGCGCAAATGGATACGTTTATTGCTGACATCTAATAAAGCCAAGTCGGGCTAACAAGTCAGTGATGATAATAAATAGAGGCTACACAGGGGAAGTTTTATCAAGGTCTGGTACCACTTTCGACGTTAGCGCGATAGGTTGCTTAATGCAGGTTACACATAAATGGTTGGTTAACGACGAAAGAGTGTATCCCATTGAAGTAACTGAATCGAGATGGCTGGGAGTTTCCTTACTTCTTTGAATTCAAGAGACTGCTGCAATTAACTTGACAGAAATTTATACCAGGTTACCTATTTGCTTGGCACCGGCTGTTTGTTGAGAAGCTTGCTCGAAAAAAATAGGAGACGGTGGGCGGTAGATAGTTAAATGTAGTAAGGACAAAACAGGACGACTCGTTGATAGTGAGCCATACGGATCCCTGGATCAGTTCGAGTGTGGGATGCCTAAGAAGGGATGCTAATAGGTCCCGCCTCAATTAGACAACGCCGCGGCCCCCAGTGCAGCCATTTCTAGTACCTCTAAACGATTGGTGTCCCGCAAGAGAAGTCACACCATTAGGTGCATCATCGGTAGGCCAGGACCCAGTAATGCAGATTATATCCGAGTTGGAATATTCTGCGAAGCTTTTTAAGTGGCTGAATTTATTTAGGACAGAATGATAGTTAATTAGCGCAAAACAGAGCTATGCGACCGTCAAGGTGGGGTGGGTGGTGTGGTTACAATGAAATTAAGAAGGTGCGCGAGAAGTCAATCACAATGGGAATAACTGGGTAAATACATGGTATTAATTCTATTTGGTGGACATTGAATGAGAAACAGTATAAGAAAGTGGAGGCGAGGAAGAAAGAGGGCATTTGACGTTCTTCATTATGCCAGTGTGGCGGTAACTCGATGTATTGAGAGGACAAGCGTGGAGGGAGGAACAAAGCCAGTGGGTTCGGGTAGGAACAATGAAGTAGCGGTGGTGGATTGGGATGAACGTGAGAAGGACGAATTTATTGGCCGCGTACATATGGACGGAAGAGAGACATTAGTGGAGTGGGGTGCCGTCCGTGTGGTTGGACCGAGGCGCTGGTAAGCGGAAGTCGGTGATAGTACCGATATGACGTTGGATGTATGCTTAATGGAGGCCAGAGACAGCTGTCTTGGGAAATCTGACGCAACAGCGAAGGTCTTTGACCGGGAACAGCTGGTGCGTTGCTAGTTTTTTTAAATCTGAAAGCAATTCTGGGATTTTCTTTCTGGTTGAAAAATCTCTCAGCAGTGACCTTTCGGTCCCCTTGAAGCGAAAGGCGGGCAATAGAACGCCAGCGCGGTTACAGTCAGGCATTTGAGGCACCGGGGTGATGGGACTAACAATGGGATGGAATAGGGCTGGGTCGGAGTAGTTTGGTCGCTGGGCTAATAACGCCAGTGCTGTTCCACCGGGGAGTAGTGTGTTGCTTTTTGATGGTGTAAGCGCAGGTTTACCATCAGTAGCTATTGTTCTAAGCGTCTGGATGGAGCGGGGCGAATTTTGATTGGTTCTAGACATTTTCGATTCTCGGGGAGAAGAGAGGTTATTGAGGCCTACGGAGAAAGTCGTATATGAGGGGTTTATATGCGGGCGTTTCCGGGAGGGCCGTGGCAAGAGAGACGGCGATGAGTTGCTTAAGTCAACACTTGCCTGTGGCTGTGGTGGGGCCCTAGGGACCGGTTTACGTGCCAAGCTTTTATCTATGCCGTGTAGCTTGGGGGAATATATGTTTAGTGGAACTGTTTCCGAGTTCTCACTTGCATACAATCTGAGGGCCTCTCTTTGAATAGGGGTTTTATCAGAGGTAATTTTTATGGACCTGAACGGGGTAGTTGAGGCTATCTCAGCTTCACTCCACAAAAGCTGCTCTGCAAAAGCGGAGCTAGGGAACTGGAACAATACAGGACATTGTTGCTTAACATTCGTTTACGTGGTCTTAAACAGTGGCAGCGGAGTCCTGCCATATTGCAGGCAAGGAAGATAGTGTTTTTGAACGAGTCCAGTGGAATGCGTTCAGGGACATTATAAACCGCAGCATTAGATGATCTTAGGTTTTGCTGTTTAATTTCTGATGATAATGAGTCGATAGCCCGAGAGACACCACCGAGATGTTCGCGTGGTGAGTTTTCGGGCGTTTAAGTTGGGTAAATGAGAAGAATCAGGTTCGTCATCACTGGTTTCATCGGTAAAATTTTGTAGCTTATCTCCTGGATCGTTTGTTGTAATTTTCGCACTTTATTATTAGTCTCTACGAACACGTCTGTGACACAAACGGTGCATGCCGGAGGCCGGCGGATGGGCTGCGAGGGTGTGAACGCAGTGCATTCAACGGCTTTGTTTTTGGTACGTTTAGGCACAGAGACCGTCATTTCGACTTAGTGGGATGATGTGTTTAGCTATATAGTTGCGTGATATAGGACGCACCTAAAGACGCCAATATTTTCGTCAAATCGTAGACAAGAACCTGAAAGACGTGTCGTTGATCAATCTAATGAAGCGGTGGCTAAACTGAGATTGTACAAACCCTAGTATGGTGGCAGTCAAAGTTTAGTCGAAAGTTGGTCCATTAGAAAAAATCACTGCGGTAATTTAAGTAAAGAATAGCTCTATCTAGGTCGAAAACATTTCTAAGCAATAGGTAATTTCCAGGGATTATAAAATCAAGCTAATTTCGACGGCCGATAAGAAGGATGGTCGGAAACTGTTGAAAAGTGACGGTATGAAAAAACTATCTAGTAGTCTATTTGTCTCGTTGAATTTCGGCGACTAGACATTGCCGTTAATTGACGGGACTGGTGAATGAGAAAATAGGTAGAGAGTCCATTGCGTAAAATAAGTAAATCCAGAGCGCTGACGGTGTACAATACAATGGCGTTGAATATAATGCCGTGTCGGAGCTACGAGTGTCACAGTTTAATATCAGGTAGAAAATCAACAGTACTGTTACCCGAACATCGGTTCAAAGTGCGGTATCCGAAAAAATTTGGCAAATTTTTCTTATTAGGAAAAAGGTTCAAAAAGGTTATATGTCCACGACAAAAACACCCTAGTGTGATAAAAGATCAGAAGGCATCTCACTGCGAAGGGCGGTGTAACGCAGGTAGGGTGAAAAATCCACCGATATAATCCAACTTCACCAAACGAGGAGCCCATGGTGATTTTGTGCTGGTTCATGGGGAAATTGTTGGGAGCTGGAAAAATATGAATGGCATTGCAGTGGTTTGAGATCAGAAAAGCTTACCAGCCGAGATGAGCACCATGGCTGAAAGAATTCTGGTGATGCCTTATGCGTTGGATTTGGAGGGCGGTGCGTCAGATCAAGTATGAGGAATATTTTGATATTATTGGCGGATGCGATTGGGGTACCGAGGCTTATGGTAGCAAATGCGTCGTTTACGTACCCGGGGAAAGTGCAAGCATTGTGAAACGCTAACTTGCATACCGCTGGGTCTGGTGGGTGGCCCCCGTCCACATTTATCTGAAATCGGCTCGTTGGATACGGAGGCAGCGACGCAAGGCAAACTGGAGTGTCCCTTAGGTTCTTCCCTCCCAGAGTGGATCACTGAATTATCCCGCACTATAAGGTGATATCCGCGTACGACCTTGGGAACGGGATCGAAGCTTAAACCATTCGGTCCAGAATGTACCACAACGGCGGTGGGGATTAGCCAAAACAAGGAAGTTGCAAATCCTAGTGTTTTTTTGGCTTGTGCCTTTAATGAAACAGAATGGAGCATACCATAAATTCTGTCTTCCAATCTTTAGTACCGGTGTCTAGAAATTTTTGTACTTGATGGAAAGCCAAGTTACCTTAAAGGACACGCAAAAGAAGTCATCGAACTGCCGAGGAGTGGATAATGTATGCCAAAAAGCTGAGAGTTTTGGAACTTAAAAATGACTTAAAACATCTAATCGAAAAGCGACAGTGGTATGAACGGGAAGTTGCTGTCAAATGGAAACGGTGCAATTAAAACAATAAGTATTGAAACAACGAACTAAAAGTTGACATCAGAAGAATTTTACCTGGATAGTGGATTGGCTGGTAGCAATGAGAATTTGCAGCATTAGATGATACATATCACCATGCGATATCAAAGCCCAGCGTGTTACTATGAAAACACGGAAGAAGCGTACAGCTGTTTTATTCCTTTTAGAAGTGGTCAGTGGTGCACATCCACCACGCCCGAAATGGGACAGGAACTCGAAAAGAATCGATTTTCATTCAAACGCCCTAGCCACTACGCTACCGGGCAGGCTCTTAAAGGCTTGTTCAAATACATTACATGGTGTTCCACATATCCAGCAGTTATTTGTCCGGGTAGCTAGAGCACACTAATCCACCCTTATTCTTAGATGACCTCCGTGCACCTAAATGCAGCAAGAGGAGGGCTTTGAAAATGCCATCAGATAATGCCTATCAAGTGACCAATTTGCGTAGACCATTTCCAAATCCATTTTCTTGTGGAGGCCATCTTCGCACACAATAACTTCTGGTAGGAATCCTATGGTGCAAGCTAACTGCCCGTGTCCATGTAATTCAATAGCGGCTATGTGGAACATCTTGTAATGTATTTGAACAATCCGCTGAGAGCCTGCATGGTAGCGTAATAGTTAAGACGTTTGACTCAACATCCTTCGCCCAGAGTTCGTATCCCATTTCGGGCGCGATAGATATGCACCGCTGGCCGCTCCTAAAAGGAAAAAACAGTCGTACGCCCATTCCATGCTTTTCGAGTGGCACGTTTGACTTCGACGTCACACGATGAACTATTTTCTGTACTTCCGCCGCCCGGTGCTACTGTTTTCTTTATTTTACACGCATTTCAATGAAATTCTTATGGCGCGGCCAAACACTGCATGAATTTTGCACCCTATGTGAAAAATTGAGTGCACTTATCTAATGGTATTTCAAGGACGCGTTCGGCACATACTGGGATCAGTAAGTACATAAAAAGCAGTGTACGTGGCACGATTTGGCAACATTCAACTTTACGACCATCATTTTGTGCATGGATAGCAAAATTGATCGACTTCACGTCACTGAAATGTGAATTTGGGTAGGCACGGCCAAATGCGGACGGCAGCAAAGAACGGCTGAAATACTTCGCATTAAATTGTATGAAAAAAACAAAAAAAGTGTAAAATCCTCTAAACAACCCTCAATTTACATAAAAGGGTACATATGACAAAAACGCCTTTGGCGCACCGGTGCTATCTGTGCTTTGTTGGCTTCGTTTATTTTCGTGAACTGGTATGTTATCCTGGTACTTTTAGCAAAGTTCGAGCATTTTTCGAAGTCAGAAATATCGGCTTTATTTTTGTGAACGTTAAATTTTGCTTTACATGCGGCTCACCCGTTTTGCCAACATTCTCTGCTTTCTATGTCTGCCAGATTTTCTGACCTAATCTCGACTAAATACAAACGTTACTTTACCTTATAACGTAAATTTTATTTATCCGCCTATCTCAAACAGACCAGACGTATTGTTTGACGTCCATTTGTTTTCCCATCTCAAAAGTTTCTACGGCTCCGGGCACCAACCAGCTGTGCAGTCATATCCTTTGACTCAAACTGTTTCAGTTTCATTTCAAAATCCTGTTTCCACTAGTGTAGACCGTCGTTTTTATGGTGGTCTACGATGATGTGGTATGATTGGCCTTGTGGCTTACCTTCAGGCCCAAACTTTGGACGCATAATCTACTAAAATAATTACATCGCGTTAAGTTCTGATCCATTACCGAAGAGATTTACCTCAGACACTTCAATCTCTAAAGACCATAGTTTCATCAGGACCAATAATCTTCATTTTCTATGACCCCAAATCCCGAAATTTCTCTCAGGTTTAGACAACTCCAGAGGCAAGCTGGTGTTTCTTTTAGAATTACCTGCACAGTAGAGTCTTTGTTTTTAAAGGTGAGTCAAACAAGGTATTACGCTTCTTCTTTTAAACGCGGACAACTTAAGGCGATTAATTCCCGTCTGATCTTTCTGCTCTCCTTTTTCACATGCTTCTATTCCGCACCGCCCGCACCGCAGTCACAGAATAAATAATAAAAAATGAAATTACAGGATGCTTTCAGCAGCCTTCCTAAGATCCGCTGAGATAAATGGACCTTGCCTGCATTTGCATCAAGTGGGACGTAGAGAAATGAGGTTTTTACGGGGATACTGGTTGTGGTAGCTTTCGTTGACGCATGCAACCTGGCCGACGGTAAAGCCTCTGAAATTCACTGAAGTGTCGCCATCATGCAAAGCCAGCTTCAACCGCTGGAAGATGCCTTAACACCATGATGAACAATTCCAAATATCTTGGAGAATAGAACTAAGGCCAGTTCTCAAAAACTGGATAGAACTTTTAGCTATTTAGGTTCCACTGCCACAGGACTTTGTAAGCGAGCCGTTGCTGATGAAGTTACTGTCGTGTTCTAAGTTCCAAACTGTTTGTCGCTTGAAACGGTTACACTCCACATAATGCATGCGTTCAGTATGTCTCTTTATTAATGTTACTGTATCAGGCTAAAGAAAAATTTGCACCGGCAAGGACGTCCCTTGCTCCTCCGAGTTCTTAAAAGGCTGTCAGCTAATTACTTCATCATAATATCGCAGATAATTATCGACGTTGCGCCTAAAGAATAATAAAATCTTTGTTCATGGAACACGCATCAAAGGGAAGCAAATTCAAATTCAAGAACCTCATCGGTTGCAACCCCATATGTGAAGTCAAAAGGTCTAACTGATCCCCTATTGCAGAGCGCCCGAATGAGTTGTCCTAACTGGAGTTAGGACTCCAGCAGCATATAAAAACGCTTGAAGTATATTGTTCAAATTCTCCCTGAACCTGCCAGCCACATAGTAGTGGGCGACACCCAAAATCTTCTCTTAGTGTTTTCACTTTTGAACCTTGGGTCGGCGATAAACAAAGGTGAATTCCCGAACCATGGAAAACCACCCAACTTCGCCTTTGAAGGAATAAATCTTACTTCCTATAAAGTATCCCAAACTATTTTGTGGACTTCAAAGAGCGTGGCCGCTAACCCCATCGCGGACCACCCAAAAACCAGGTCTCCCATCTTGCGGGTTTAATAGTAATTACTGCCCGATCTACATAGGCGGTCCCCCCACATCATCACCAGCCCTTAGTGACAAACCTCTCAACCCTACAAGCACCATGTCCACCCGGTCTTCAAAGAGGGTTTGGCTCAGCATTGCTGGAATTTCACTAGCCGTTGTGGTTGAAAAAGGGCCCAAAACACTAAAAGAAACTACCTCCCTGGGATTAGCTTCTTCTTGCTGGAGGCTTGGGTCCTTCGATCAATCCACCTGAGTTTGCGGAATACCTCCCCGAAATCAGGAAGCTACATGATACAGTCGGCTTGTGGTCATGTGCGAGCTGACTGTTAGCATAGACGCTAGTTTCAGCGACCTCCGTTGGCCTTAGTGCGATAGGTATTCCCCAGCTTTTACTCCAGACTGTTCCGTGATTGAATTGCCATTGTAGGTTTTCAAGCAGAAAATTGTGCGAGTCCTTACCATTTCTGCGTGAATGTCCGGTTACATCTCGGAATTTCGCCCTACAGCCGTGAAATGGGACATAAACAAAGGTCATTTTTCTGTTTTACCCAGATCCACCTGAGCATTCACGTGGCCCAAACCTCGGTGCAGCTGTGGTGCTATTTGCTTTCCGGGTTGGTTAATGGACAAAGCGCCACTGTATGTGAGGCCGTGGTGGTCGGGTTTCTTTGATGACTGCTCGTCCAGCAGCGACGCCCACGTTCCCGTAACTTAGAAACAGGAAACCAAAAGGAGGTAAATCCAGATAGCATAACGGAATGCGCGCTTTTGTAGCAATACTATCTACTCCGATTGCTTCATTTACGTACCGTATTTCTAGTTGTCCGCTACCTTCGAACCCCACTCACCGGCTCCCAAACAGTGAACGGAACTTCTCCTGACTCACTTATCGATTTTCATTGTTCATCGTTATTCAGATTATCTTGAATGGTGAGTGATGTGGTAAGTTAGGCCATGCACCTGCTGACACGCATCGTACTATCTTCAGTTTCTTGTTTTCCTTAGAGTGCGACTTGTTAGCTATCGGCTTTATCACGGGTAAGTATCTCTCCCTTGCTATGGCATGCGTGAGGAAATAAACCCAAAAATGGGCAATATTTTTTCTTTGCTGGCGTTGCGCTTAGTTTCTTCTTCCTTCTCAGTGTCAGGCTGTGTTTTCGCATTCGAAAATCCATCTGCAAGGAAGGCCATGTGATCTTTAGGTAAGTGCCTGTATGTAGAGCTGTCTACAGGCAGTTCTGTAGTTGCCATTAAAAATATGAGCTGGAGTGAAGTCACGCCCAAAACGGTCTTACGAGAAAAGTGGCAATCGTAGCCAATCCTACGTCCAGTTGTCTTACGAATATTAATACCGCTTTTATTTTTAATTTAGGGTTTCCTTCTTCATGAGCGACAATGGCGGGGTTTCGCATGGCGTTTCGGTTGCACTGATGACTTCATTTTGGTGCTCCAATGTACGTTAAGCGAACTTGAATAAAGTTGTCAACGGAGGCACTTTGCAGCTTATCAATGCCAAGGGTAAATGAGAATTTCTGAGGGAAATAATGAAGTGTCTGGTAGTTCTATGATGTTTCCGGCCTTCTGAAACTAATGGTGCAGAATATTTAATTTAAGTGTCAGGTTTTTTACGTGCAATAACAAGATGAAATCAAATTACTTCACCGCGCCTCCTCCTCCTTAATTGTTTTTCCCTTTTTGAACTGAGAAGTTTCGTCGTGAATACCCACTTCACCTTGTTGCGGCTTGACGAACTCCACGCTTGTGAGGGAAGATACTTAGGATCCATTCAAAATTCGGTTTCCTGTATAGTTTATATGCCATTCGTCCCCACTTTGAGGCGCGGAATGTTTTACCACTTAGTTTATTGATCCCATGTTCACTAAGCGCCATGGACCAACTGCTCGTGGAAGTTGAATGATTAGCAGCAGTTCAAGCTCGCCTCTTTTGAAGACTGAGTTGTTAGTATTGTTAGGAATTTTCAGAAGCCATTCTGAGGAATGTACCGTATTCAAGCGAAAATGGGGCTTTTGAATAAAAAGAAGGCAGTAGCCTTTGCCTGTCGTTCACACACGGGAGTCACTGGACTCAGACATCCCGAACGCGGTTGCCGGGCGGATCAGTTAATGGCGTTTGGACATGAAAATCTCGAGTTCCATTCCCCCCAAAGCCGGTCGAATGCCTCAGTTTGGAGCCATTTATCGCTTCCACCTTCTCCTGATAAATAATATACATTCCAATTTCGTTGATGAAAGAGGTATGAAAAGCTTGAAAAGATACTGGACAGTACTTTAAGACTTCAAGACATCATCTAATATGCTTAAACTTCCTCCAGGCCGGTCACACTGTGGCTCTAAGACGGTCGGAACCTTTAGGTGAGTCACCGTGTTGTTTCAAATTAGCAAGTTTTGTTTTCGAAGATTTCATCCACTTTGCCTGGTTATCTTTTGGCAGAATGCCTATTGTATCGCCCTGAAAATTCCCACAAATATTTCTACATGACGGCCTTGCGCCGCCACTTGTTATCATGGCTCATTTTTTCCATATTAAGCATGTCCTCAACACCATACCGAAGGCAAACCCAGCGAAACTCTATACGGAAAGAATAGACGGTCCACAATCCCTGCCAAAAGCACAGACAGCCAACTGCTGGGTTAACCTGGTTGATGTATTTGATGAAATAAAATGAGTTCCGAAGACCTGGAGAAACGAAGGACCTTCGATATCACCCAGCTGACATCAGCGGAGGCAGCCATGACCAAATTGGTCCTAATCCCCCATCCTACCAAGCCATCCTTACACCCCAACCCAGATGATTTTGCTGGAGCTAGTCGATTAGTTCAGCTGATGTGGTCTGAATCCCTTGGATGCACTCAGACGTATCCGTACTGTTCAATAGTGCAGACCGTTAACTTCTAGAGAATCAAGCAAACCATGGTGAAGTCGTAAAACATGGGTCTTTTCCTAGTTGCATTGTGCGATTACGAAAAAAGATGCAGCACAAATGCTCCCAACGCAATTCCAGGACGAAAGAGTGGACCGTGAAGTTTTCGGAAATAAGATACCCTTACTGATAATGCATTGTACGAAACTAAAAGAATTGCGGAGGGCAAAACACTGCTCCAGGGAGAAGTAGTTGGTCTCCAAATAAGCAGCCTCGCCTCCAACCAGCTTAGAGATCATTAGATCTTTATGCACTCCCCCAAAATTAACAAATCTATAGTCACGATGCCAAAACCCAAAGCTGACTTAGACAAGTAAATCTCACCACCGCCTTCAACCAACACGTAAAACGCTGCCCATTGAACGATCCACATCAGGACGCAAATCACCACTGCAGTCTTCAACAATCCCTCCTTTAAAATTTCGGCAAAAGTTTCCAGACGATTCGGCCGGAATTTTTAGGGCATCAAGCCTGCCTGCGCTGTCCGGTAAATCAATTATTGATCCAATTGCTCCTCCTACTCTCAGCTCCCAACCCGCGAAATACATACCAAAATTATCATCAAAAGGGATGCTATGGATGCAAACATCGTCTAATGGGCCGCAGTGTGCACCCATCATTAGAAAACTGCGAAAAGCTTGCCTAAATTCCATTAATACTTTATTAAATAGACCGATGAACCCTAGAACCAATCACGGTATCGGATGCAGACCCGGTCCCCCAAAACAACCTGTTCCCACCTTTTACACACCCCAGCCGCTGTCCAAAGTCCTGCCCATGAACAGCCATTTGGCGGAACGCATGTCAATCCGCGGATACAGTCAGGAGCCATTCCACCCGGCTACGTCAAGCCTTACCGTCATGTCAATTGGTGCCACTTAAAACATAACGAAATAAAATTTATTTCCAACGTGGCAACCGTGTGAACCATGGGCCAAACCTACTGGCATCCTATGATTACCCGTACCTTCCTTTTTCCCAAGCAAGTCTCCCACTCCAAAACACCTTCCCCTTCCTGTCAAATCCTCTTCCTCCCCGACCTAAGCCCGTCTTGCTCTACCTCAACTGCACATGTCCCATCCTGCCCCCATTGTGTAGCCTAACGTGAGTCAGCCAAAATTACCACGAAGGTATCATATCCTGAGGCTGAGTCTAATTAGGATGGATTGCATTGCCTCGGCCAACCAGCTAACCACACGCCAGATGTCCTGCTCAACTCGCCTGACGGATCACTTACCGTCCACTTCCAAGTACACTGCTTCGGGCTGACGCTTCCTCAATCAAGTGATGCAAAACCTTTCCAACCGATGGAAGCAACTAAGAGAAAAAGAAAATTTATAAAAATCGATTGAAATTCTGAATGATGATTCACCGCATAACTGTCAACCGACGAGAGAGCGAGCTTCACCCATCATGACATCAACCACTGGCAAGAGCTCTTCCGGGAAAGGTTCGCTAGTGTTATTAAATGCACCCTTCCTGCTGAGTAAAATTCAGTGCATTCGTAATCTCAGACTCTCATCAAATTTCGATTTCATTCCAGTCACTAGGACGTGGCTCAAAAGTTGCACTCCAAGGAACGTTAAAAATTCCTGACTATACATCCTTCAAGAAATAAGCCAAATCAAGTTTTCGAGGCGGTTGTTTTGTCTACATGAGGGAATCTATGCCAGCTACGTTGTATCGTGAAAGCATGCTTAACACCCTCTAAGAGCTGAGTCGGGCAAAGATGCCTCCCTGCTGAATGACTCAGCCACACCCTGGTTCTTGCCACCGCAGTTGTTTGATGAAAAACGACCTGATACATACTGCCTCTAACCTGCCAGGTCTCAAGCTGATCGCTGAAAATTTAAGTGTACCAGAAATGTGTTGGCCCACGCTTTCCATTCAAAACTACTTGCCCCCTTTCCTAGAAAGAAGTCATCATGACCGTTTGGCCTAACGTGTAACTGACCTAACATGGAAACGCAACGTCCTGGACTTGCTGCTTACAATAGGCCTAGCACGTTCGAAAGTCCGCTGAGGCTAGTTCACCTGAATGTGACCATCTACCCGTTAGCTGTTCATTTATGTTGCTCTACCTAACCCAACACCATATTTTAGAGCTGACTTGAATGTTCTACCTATTCTAGTTCCCAACACCAATTGGGATTCATTTTTTCCAAAACCAGAATAGCGAGGGGCCGCCGACCAGTTATACTCAATCCAACACAAGTGCCTTCATGCCGACACTCCTCCCGACGCTGTAAACATACCGCCTGAAAGAAATTAGCTTGGTCGAATAAACCGAGCTCTTTAAACTCCAGCGGGCCATTTTTAGGACTAAAGATTTTTCGTTTTTAAGCAAATGCATCAGACTCGAAAACAAAAGCAAACAGCAACCGCTGAAAACTCTAGACGAGCCAGCTCCAAGTGCTACCTAAACGCAGCAGTGCCCCTTATGAGTCCTCGGTCACACGAATCCAATGTATCGTTTGCAACAACATTTAAGTAAACATGCATTTGGTGAACTCTTTGAATTTTTAAACGACTAAACTTGTACTACCCCATGCCGACTTTGCCCGACTACAGAGTCGTACTCAGCAATCGTCGTTTTTACAAAGGACGTAGCCCAGCTGTTGGTGGGAATCAAAAATATCGCCCGCTCTGGACCTAATTCATCAAATCCGGCTGGCTTCTCCCTGGGTGGGAGTATTGTCTCGATTTTGTTGACATACATCTTCAACTTGACCATTCAATGGCGCACCTTCCCGTCATAGAAGAAAAACTCGTTTATTGTCCCCATTCACGAAAATAACATGCAGTGACCCTGCCACTCACCGCCCAAACAACCACATCCTTATGTTCCCCAGAATTGCGGAACGTTTCATTAAGGATAGCTTTAGCGTCTACCTTCTGGAGCATGAACTTATTAACACTGGACAACATGGCTTCCTCCCTAAAAATCCTGCGCTATTTGCCTGAGTGACTGTCTGAACTCTATCACTAAGGCCCTGAGCACTAGATGGTCAGTTACTGTTATCTTTTTAGACATGACGAGGGCTCCCTTTAAAGTGTCTCACCCTAGGTTGCTAAATAAAATTTCGTCCAACGGTATTGTTGATCCAATCTCATCGTGGTTTTAGCAGGTCTGCCATCTAGAAACCAGACAGTTTAAGTAACTGGCTTCATGTATGAACCGGGATTAGTGACCGGCGATATAATCCAGAGCGACTTTATGGGCAGCCTGCTCTTCCTGTCGTACGTTAACCATGTCTTCGACGTTATTCAAAAAGGCGTCCGTTTCATATTTGCTGAGTATATCAAAACCGTCTACACCTATGGCCCCTAAGTATTGGTGCCTACTATATGTAACATATCGCAAGACTTAGCCTCACTCGGTTTCTGAGCAAGTGACTGGACGATGGAATTCTCCGATGAAAAAAGCACCATCATGGGATACAAATACATTATACCCTCAAGAGAACTCAAACCTGGTGACTGAATCTTCCCGGTTAACTCTCCAGTTCGCGACCTGGACTTAGATTATTCTTGCTATTTAGACTTCTCAGAACATGATCTAAAACAAGTTGCAAAAAATAAATTATTGGGGCTGTTCCACAGAACTCTGAAACTGAGGCGAACTACACATTTTTAAACCAATGTCATACTGATTCTGGGGTATTACTCTCTAGTCTGTTCGAACATGAGGCAGTGCGACAGAGTGACAGTTGAAAAGGTCCAGTTTGCATTGACCAAGCAGCTGATTGGCTGACTTGCAAACACAATGTTAATGAAAACCTGTGAGCGGCTGAAATTAGAGCCCTCATGGCTCCATTACACAAGAGTAAACCTGGTAATGCGTAATAATATTACTGTAGCGGACACCTAACTATCGCACCTGGAGTTAGAAATCTTTTCTCATAATCTTGATAAAATTAGGAGTTCATCATCAATCTTTCGGCACCTAAGATATCCGTCAAAGCTAAATTCTTTCATGATTTTTACACCGTGAATTGAGTCAGTCTCTACTACGTCTGTCTCATCAAGCTAGATCCGTTCTTATATCTAAGGTCGTTCATTATCCGTCTCCATAAATACTGGTTTAGTTCCATTTACTGATGGGCGTAGAAGATCTAAAAGCTAAATCAGTCTGTTCACCTATTCATACGCAACCAAAATGCCCGGATTTCTGGCAAGGTCAGCCACCACCCCTGTTTCGTGCTGCACTGTTCGTTCTAGACTTCCATTTTCTGGGTAGCTCGAAAGATTGATCCCTTTTTAAGCTGCAACTGGCAGCCAGACCAGACCGCTAGTTTTTGCCTTACCGGCCATTCAGCTTTGGTTGGATGCAAACAATCACTTCATACTCTGGCTGTCGCGGCCCCCTTGCCTGAGTGCCTGTACAGCGGTGTGCCCCACTCGCAGACCCAACTGTTTACCATGGCGCCCAGCACGGTCCTTGAGTCTACTGGCCCTAAACGAACAAAAACATGCTACTTGGTGACATGATCAGCGAGCGGTAGTCCATCCGTGTCCAATTCATCTAGTTCATTCATCCCATTTTATTGGTTATAAATGCGAAAAGTAGCCTGCTTATAGGGCTTTTATAGCTGCGTTGGTAAGGCTACCAGAATCGATTCCTGATTTTTTATTATAGCTTACTTCCACTCACCTGGCTAGGATCACTAGGAAACCCGTTAAAGTATTTTGCAGCCGTAAGCTGGGCACGGTCACATTTGTCGGGTTTTTTGCACGAAATGGAGAGAATGTAATGTATCGTCACACATCCAGATGATCCCGGTGACTCTATGGAAGCGCTTATCATACATGTTGCATCCCTCCTTCTCAATCCGGCCAGTCTTCTTATGCCGCACAGCGAGATTTTCGTCGGCCAGTTTCGTGCTCTCGCAACTCACTAAAACTTAACGTCGCTAGTACCTGTTACATTCATGTGGGTTGATGTATGCCATAATCCTAGCCGAGTAAGATGGACTATTTTAGTGGTTGTCTTGGCCTTTTGATGAGTTGCGTGAACCAAAGGTGGAATCTCTCTTAACCCGAGGATCATTTTTTTCTCAGGTCTCCGTGACGCTCAGTTCCAACCACATGATTTCTACGAAAACGAAAGCTAGAATACTCGCGACGAGCAAAAAGTGCTTACCGACCACGAGCTACATCTTCAGAAAAATATCCCTATACATTCCCTCCGTCTTGTTAATTTAATAGCCCGACACCCACCGGCTTCTTACTGTCTACTCCCAGACTTCTTACTAAATGTCCCTTACTAACTGCCGACTACCGCTACACTAATTTTCTCCCTGCTCACGTGTACCAGTAATTTCCATCCTCTAGTCGTAGAAGGGGAAGTGGAACGAAGTCACTTGTGCACTCCGGGGATTCTATCACCCAGCCTCTGCGGCTGTCATACCCCATCTTTCTTGGGCTTCCAGGTACCCGTGGCTCACCAACCATTCCCCAACTCTTGCTTCTCATACACACCTGATCAGTGCATATTGCAACTGGCCCCCAAGCCTTACAACCATACCCCAGGGTATTTCACCGCCGGTAGCATCGAGGTTTCACATACCAACCAACTTCTTAGGAAACACCGTGCCCCACTATTAGGTTCATCTTATATTCCTCATCCAGACTTCTGGTTACAAACATTAAAGCGGCCATATTGTATAAATTTCAGTACAACTACATTTTACTCCCCTATCTATGATGGCTAGACAAAAATGCTAAAGGCACTGTTGCACATGACGGCATTATCCTCTGAGGCTGAATATAATGACGATGGATTAGATTACTCTGGTCCACGGAGTTGCTATCGTTCTGCCCCGACCAAACGTACCATCACTCAACCGATGCAACACCCTCCCAAATAAGGGAGATCACAACTGCGAAGCAGAACTAGTCGCAAAAATTGACTGAAGGTCAAAATGATCCACCCCAGTTGTCGTTGTTTCCACTAGATACACGTTCTCTATTGGGGAAAATAAAATCTCCCTGTGGGTTACCACTCTCTTTAAATTACGAAGTCCTACTAATCACCGAGACTTGACTTACTGACAACGCTGCGGATGATGCAGCTGAAATCCTTCCTTATCAATCATTCAAAAAATGTACCGCTCTTAGCCTAGGGGAGTCTGACTTATGTAGGTTCGCAAATCAGGACCAGTCCAGTTTCTGGCCCCATCCTCGCACGTCTCAACACACCGCAAAAGCAAGCTAACCCAAGGCTCAGATGAACCATCCCAGGACGGACAAATCCGACCTGCTCCATGGCCGCCATGAAGTGGACAGTGCTTCCAGTCTGCATGATTCATCAACGTAAACTGATTACCCTGTTACAAGTCTGTCTAGATATCAAGGCCACATAATGTGATCCACATGGCCTGTGAATCGTTGAGCGGACAAGTCCTCGCAATTGCACAGATTTACCGCTGGAGCAACCCGCCCGTGGCTAAACCGCCCACCACGTTGACATCGAATCATTACGAGGACACCTACAGTTGGGTCCAGATGCCGCCAACACCGTCTACCGCGGAAATCAGCCCCGATTTTCCCCTCTGCACCTGCGGGTATCACCATATCAGCATTTTCTATCAGTCAAGCCTCAAAACGCATACAAAAGAGCAAAGAAACCAGCTTTTGTTTCACACTGGCTTACCAGCGTCAGGTATATTATTCAACGCATATCATATCAATCATCACGTTCCCCAAATCCCGACGACGTTTCCATTCTTCATGTCTTCGAACAATGGTTAGCCAAAGCTTTTCACCAATGTTCTTCGTTCCTCTGCGTTTTCAAAAGGCTTTTGACTATTTTCTTGGCTTCAGGATCTTTGGTAAAATGACTGACGTACTTTTTCATATTTATTTTAATACAGGGTATCTATCGGCCATCAGTACTCTTCACGCTAGCTGTTTTGGCCCGTTGACAAGTTCTAACTCGTACTCAAGTTTTTTGTAGACTTTCTTCATGACTGTCTAACATTCATGTTTATTCCATAGACCCGTCAAATCTGAATACTGCAGACACCTTCGCGCCCGCCACCATTGTCCAGTTAAACTTTGCACCTGCGATGCGCATCCTTAGAGCGTATAAACACCGTGTTCCTTTTGGTATGCCTATTTGCCACTTCTTTTTATTTTGTGCCCAAATGTTTACTTGTTTGTTCAATGTGATTTGCAATACCCCTGCAACATTTGACCACGCAACCAAGCATGCCTCTCGAAGTATCCCAGAAATATGCCACTGTGTAAATTATGACTTTCAACTAGTCACCGAGACTTGGCTCATTGATGAAACTCCAGACAATGCAATTGCCACCCATCATTCGGAAAAGTTGCTAGTCTTAGCCTAGGGGAGGCTGACTTGTGTATGTTTGCAATTCACTACCAGTCCCATTGTGCTAAGACCTTCATTTAAATTGCTTTCTAAATGTGATATGGCTTGGTGTTGAGATTGATATTGAAAACTTCCTGATGAGATGTGTATACCGCCACCAGTCTCTTATCGGAATGCTTTCCTACTCTTAAATGACCCGAGTGATTACCCTTCCACCATTTAATGTCCCCACGTTGTGTCGGGAGACTTCAATACACAAGGTATTTCCTGGTCAACCTTTACTGCTCCTAACCCGTTGCAAACTTCTGTTGCTAATATTCAGCAAGCAGGACAGATACAACACGTGGCCTACTCAAAAAGAAACATCAATATCCTAGACGTAAATTTTGCGATTGGATTACCGCATGTCTGCAAATCCACTGAAGGTAGTTTCCGTGGGTGACATCACCTGCACCTCAGCTGCACTTTCATATTACTAACACTACTAGCAATGCTATGAAGACGACGACAACTTATTCTTCCCAGCATGTGAGAGGGAAACGCCAACAGGCAAGCTTTATCCAGTGCTGAAGAAATGCCTTAGCAGTAATAATAATATTATGTATATTTCTCGATATTCGAGAGGCATGGGCAAGGCAAGATCACATTTACACAAAGATAGCGCAGTAGACAATCGAAAAACAAACAACTAGCTGTGGAGACGCTGTCTGCGTTCTAATGAACAAAACCTGCGGTGGGATAGGCTAAACGCGAGTTTTCGAGCCTTGAATAAATGCTAGATAATCCATTGCCAAAACTTTCAGGGGCTGGCTGAGTCGCGCACCGCGAGTCAATCCCTGTTTGAAAGCGCCAAAGCTGCATATCGGGGGCGCGAATTTCGCCTGGGAAGCAAGATGGTGGAGGTTGCCAATTAGCCGGGTTCATCCAAAATCGGGAGGGTTATAACGTAAAGATGATGATCAATATGGACGCAACAACGGGATGCAATTGAGTCAAAACCGCACTAGATATCATTTCAGGTGGACGGAGAGTAGCAATTAACAACATTCAATTGTCAAAATAATTCTTAAAATGAAACAGCGAGAAACATTCAAGGCTGCATAAAACGAAATACGGGACGAAAATTTATGAAGAATTATGGACGAGGAGACAAGAATGGTTACTGGACTTATGCGACTGGGGGCGGACTGTGATGTGTGGCGGGAAGAAAACAAGTACGCGCAAGATTTACAATCAATACCTTAATACACTTACCATGAATGACCTGTGTGTTGCCCTTGTTTAATATCGGAGACTGTGCTGTTCTGTGGTGTTAGGTGTCTGGAGGGTTGGGGAACGCGTGGCATTTCGATAGTGTTAGTTACATTGTTTTGGCCAATTGCAATGGTTCATCTAGGATCAGGCACCCGGGGCCGTCAATGGCTTGGCTTGGTTTGTCATTAGAGTTTTGCAACCAGCTACTGGAGCGTCAGATCCGGATAGCAGCTTCCTAACAGGAACAAGCAACGAACGCATCGGATGGAGTAGGGCATTTGGCGAGGGTTTGAGTTGCATCTATGGCCACTGGAGACCCTAGAGAAGAACTGGACATGGAGAGAGGGCAGTCTGGAATTTGTTCGAGCTAGTGTTAGGGTGAGTAAATAAAAAATGGAGACAGCGATAACAGTCAGTTTCTTAAGAAAACTACAGGGATTAGACGACTTTCTTGAAGTGCGCAGGAGGTAGGTTTCCATTGACGGGACGTGCGCAACGAACGTCGCCGCTTGCTCCCTGTAGGGTGTATGGCTCAGTCAGCCCTGGGCTGCATGGCCTTCATTTGTAGCTCGCCCCTCTTCCATCTTGTGACATCTTCGCCGGTACTAACTCAGTCGACGCCCACAAAACGAACAGCCATAATCCACTGAGCTGCAAAGTCGCCAAACTTCGGAAATTCTTTCTAATAACCAGGTTCTTTTTGTTATTTCTAATTTGAAACGATAAGGTCTTCCCTAATAAATTGTAAAATCTGCGTGTTCTTAATCAGCCCGACCCAGATGCAGCTCTGTCAAAACTAGGTAAATCGAGACCAAACCGCGCCAGGCTCTCGGCTACTCGTTGCCTCCACCGCACCTACAATAACACTTATCTCGACAACCCTCAGGTAATCGCTGTGGCATTTGGAAAATGCTGATAGTCACCTTCCATCCTCGTGTCTACCGTGCATGACCTCGGAAACATTCTCAATAGTTTATTTCTTACCGGAAGATAGAGCTTCTTTGGTAAGAAAAACAAAAGTGATCTATCACTCTGCATTAGACTCGTTACCTTCAGTTTTCTTTACGCTAGTTAGGGGATATTTCAAAACCGTCGGCAAACATATTCGACCTCTCTGTCCAATGCAGTACACTCCCCTCCCTGTGGAAGACGTCAGTCATGATCCCCTTACATAAAAAAGCACACTACATGACCCAGCCAATTGTAGACCGAATGACCATACAGCTGATGTCATGGAACGCTTGATTAAAACACAGCTCACCATATCTATTATGAATCACAAGCTGGCCAACAATAATCAACAGGATTTTCGCTAAAGGAAATCTTGCCCTACGTATGTGGCTGATTGCCAAGACACGACCAAAGCGACTGCTAACGCAGGAAAGTCGGTGATATTAGCCCATTTGGAGATGATATGAGCTTTTGGCAGTATTACACCGTAGGATGATGAACAGGATCAAATCCTGTGGGAACAACGACCCCAAATTCTCATGGTTCACGTCACATGTTTCATCCAGAAATCAAGTAGTGCAAATGAATGGCTTTACCTCCCACCCCAGACAAGTAACTATTGGCGTAACCCAAGGCATTGTACTAGGCTCTCTGCCGTTTATTTTGAACATACGTGCCTTCAACGTTGTCCGAAACGGTGTTCCTTTCATATATGCTGCTGACATTAGAATCTTGTACACCCTCCATTCTGAGGCTCTGAACCCTAATATCACCAAAATATCCCAAGACCTAATATCCGTCAACATCTGGGCCAAAGAATGGTTGATGAAGTACTCCGTCGGAAAAAGCGGCGTCTGTTAAAGTGCTATCACTAATGATCTGAGCACTGGAAGGTCAATTATAGTAATCTTTTTAGACATGACGAAATCTTTCGATAAGTTGCTAGATAAAACGGCATCCAACGGTATCGGTGATCCAGCCCTGTCATAGTTTTCACCCTATCCGTCATTTAGAAAGCAGATTGTGCAAGTAAATGGCTTAGTTTCTGAACCTAGAAACGTGTCCAGCAGTCTGATCCAGGCGGCGTTCTGGGCCCCTTGCTCTTCCAGTTGTACGTTAACGACGTCTTCGATGTTATTCTAAACGGCACCCTAATTCTCCTCAAAGACGATATCAAAATTGTGCACACCATTCGCCCTGGAGATTATAGTCCACCATAAGTAAAATATCGCAAGACTTAGCGTCACTCAACTCCTGGGAAAACGACTGGATGATGAAATTCTCCGCTGAAAATAGCAGCTTCATGGGGTACCCTCAAGAGGAATCAAACTCGGAAAATAAACCATCCCCGTTAACTGCTAAGTTCAAGGACTGAGCCTTAATTATTCCTGCATATTAAACTTCTTGGAGAATGCTCTTGCACAAGTGACGAAAGCAAATAGATTAGTGGGGCTGTTATACCGAATCCTGAAATTGAAAGAGAAAGCAAACTACACCTTTTTAGGATCCTCGTCAGACCCGTTCTTGAGTATTGCTCTCTAGTCTGCTCCAACATGAGGCAATGCGACAGAGTGGCGATTGAAACGTCCAGCGCGCATTTACCAAGCAGCTGATTGGCTACTCAACAAGCCTAAATTACATGGAACGCTGTGATTTGCTGAAATTAGATCCCTTATGGCTCCGACGGATAAGATTGAACCTGGTACTCTGTACCAATATTATCATAAGGGAAATATGCGTCTCTGCACCTCGTGTTAGAAACTCACTTCCGCACTCCCTCCGAAATGCGGATTCTATTATAAATCTCCCTGTTCCAAACAATTCCGTTAGAGTCAACTTCTTTATTGTTAGCTATTGGTCATTGTGAAATAAACTCTCCCATCAGCTGCGCATTCTCTCATCAATATCCATTGCATCTAAAAACGAAGTACTTAAACCAGTTACTGTACTCTTTCCCATCAATCTTTACTACACATACTCACTTGAGGACCGAACATAAGAAACTGAATCGGGCTTCTGAAAAACCCATTTATGTCACCTTTTCGTTCATTGTGGAGAAGAAAGTAAATCTCCCTACTCATGTCATGTAGGCATCAACATAGTTTCTTCCACTTCAAACAGAGCTCCGACACCAGCGCATTCTACTTAGTTACGTGCAGTTCCATGTCGGGTGCATCTCATCGTTCCTCTGCCTGAAAAATGTTACCCATCGCTCAACAATCTGACTTCCTGTCCATAAACTTTATTTTTCTAATCGCGTTCAGGATTATTCACCCACAGCTCTCTCCCACCCACGCACCTTACTAATTCCAACAACGCCGCTAACGCGGGGTGGCAACTATAACCTGCAACCATCTTCTAAAATAAAAAACATTTACTATCATCCTTAGCCTTGCTTTTCGTTAATTCTTTTCTTCATGCAAATGACTCTGGCCCGTAGAAATCATCTTGTTTCTGACGAACCCAAACGGTACCCTGCGGACAAAATAAGGCAAACAATTTAGATTCTTTCTTTCTCACTCCTCATCGATATCTCTGTCCATTTTAAACAATTCAAACCTCATACTATCTCCGCGAACACAGAGTCGCACGTGGTATCTTCTCTTACCGTAGTGACCATTTCCATCTAACATAACTGCTGGCCCCGACCATTTCGATTTTTGAGCCGCTATCCATGTTTGGGTTTACACTACTCGTTCTAGTAACTTCCTTCTCTGAGCTGCTATCAAGATTCCTCTCTTCTTAATACGCAAGTAGCAGCTAAGCCAGACCACCGCTCGTCTTTTTCCCTTCTCTTCCATGCCTTATAGTTTTCCTTGGATAGAAACAGTTACCCATGATCTGGCTACCGCGGTTTCGGTTTGCCTGCGACCGTCCAATCCTGGAAAAACGGTGTCTCCCTTACCCTAACCATACCATACGTGAATTCCTTCCTCCACACCACGAGTAAATCGGCGTTACCACAATAGTTCGAGGCGCGGTCACATCCACCGCTTTGGCCGGCGCACATCGGGCGGGCGCCTTAGCTACAGCGTTGCGCGGGTGCAACCAGAATAGCGGACTACACCTGCGTTCACCCTCAAAGGGTGTTTTTCAGGTTGGGTGGCCAGCACTCGGCCAGCCCAACCCATTAGCACTGTTGTGACAAACAGCATTCTAGATCATGAGTTAACTTGCACCATTTTGTACGGGCTTCCGCTTGCTCCTTCTCAAAATTCTTTTTCCAAAGCCATAAAAAGAGGACTCATGAATGGACAGTACTTTTATTGGCCTCTGATATGGACTGACGGTCACAATGCATATTGACATTCGCAAACAGCTAAGAATCGTCGTTTTTTGTCAGCCTCTATTCCGGTCTTCAGAATTTGGTAGTAAATCGATGCTCTTGGTAACAGTTCTTCACAAGAGTCCACCGAACATTGCCTCGTTTGATTCTGGTTCTCCTTTTTTCCAACCCCACCTTCATCCCTGGACGAAGCTGAAATTCATGAAATCAAAGTTGTCCAAAACAAACCTCATGTGCTAGTCTTACGATCGCACGATTCCCATCCCGTGTCGCCGCTTTCCTCGCTAAACGAACAGTGATTTCAGATTTTTTGAATTTTACGCTCTCTTTTGATATCCAATCTGGTTTTAACTCCTCCCCATCCCGTTATCATATCCATATTTATCCCCATCTTCACCGTGTAATCCCCTTGGTTTTCGAGGATCCTGAGCAACCTCCAACGACAGCCGTTGCCTTCCAGCCACATTTTGCACTTGCGATACGTACCTCTGATGCATTTAAACATAGTATTACTCACAGTGTAGGACTGGTAATCAGACACAGAAAATTCTTTGCAAATCGCTATCTAGCTTGATTTAAAAGTCGAAACCTCGTGCTCAGCAAATCACATTACCTGTTATGATCGTGTGAGCGAAAGCACATTGCATTCTGCGTTTGGCTTCTTTTTTTCGTGTCTGCACTGTCTTCTTTGCACAATTTTGATCATGCCTAGCGCAGGCCTCTCATATATCAATAATTATACAGTTATTACTATTATTATTTAAAGTGCCTTCCATTCACAGATTGGCTCAACATTTGAAGTGAATCATACCCATCAATAAAAATTTTCGAGATCTGGATCTAATCTACCCCTGCAGCTTCAGCTTTTCGAAACATGCAATTACTGGCAAAACAGTCAATTCCAATCCTGGTTCGACTTCCGAGAATGTGCCCGCAAGACCTCCGGATGTCCTAAGCGGGAACAGTAATGCAACAAGCAAAGTTGCGCTTAAGGTTCATTCCTGGCAGTCCAACACGGTTACGAGCAAAAGTCAGGTTTTGGGTGGTTGCTTGGGACTTTGCGAAAACTGGATTCGACGAACCTAAACCGACATTGACCAGGACAGATTCATCTGCCGGAACCCAGTTTGCTGTAGCGCTGATGGATGCTATGTTACTGGATAGTTCTGCCACGGCAACAGGGATAAATTAGCCCTTAACAAATAGGAAAGCACAGGATCCAAAATTCGAGATAGGGGCAAGGAGAGGAATGTGCACCTTGAAAGATGGAGTTAGACATTCAAAGCAGTAAAATATAGTTCAGTCATGGTAGTGAAAAATTGGACCATCCCTGGTTGCCCCCTAGCCTTAAGAAATACGTGGTAAGAGCTACACATAAGTTGCAGCAAGCCCTATGTCTAACCAAACTGCTGCTAAAGTTTCAAGGGATAAAGAGGTTAACCGAGGTTATTTATATTCGGGTCAGTCTTTCATCGGAATAAAGCGGTGTCCCCGCTAACCCTGGATGAGACAGTCTTAAAATTCATGTCCAGGAAAAATTGCAGGTAATCTCTCATACCGTGCGTCCGGAGACAGCAAAGGATGAACGTAATTAAGCACAGTATTTGCTTTAGGAACGCTTGCGAGCCAACCTCAAAGCGTTCAGGAGAAGTGGGATCGACCGGCCAATATGCCAACGGAGTTTGGTGTAGTTGCTGTTACAGAAACTGCGGGGGGAAAGCCTGGAAAATCCTTAAGAGGGACCCCGGAAAATGCAAAGGAGGTACGAAGGCACAGCAGCCTTACTTATGCAACAGGATTTCACGAAGCTGAAGGTGACGTTCATAATGAGCCTGACAAAAGTGGATGCAATCTGGTGCTTCGTAAGGTTTCCAGAAGAAAAGGTATGCATATTATTTGTATACACAGCCCAGACTGGGAATATCGCGAAGCATACAAAAATGTTGCTTCATTTGGAGCTAATGTAAGCCGAACCAGGTAATTTTTGTTTAATGGGACTTCGCCCTTCCAGAGAGCACCATGTGGAATGGAAAACCCGAGGGGAGCTTCAGGATAGGCAGTATTTCAATGAATGCTTTTGCATGATCGAAGCCGACATGGAAGTCGGGATATTATGCGTAGAGTGGGGCCGCGCTCGCGCTCCTAAGTATCAAAGGGATGCAGGAAATTCAACGACCCAGAGGCTTCTAGGCAAAGGTGCTCACGGCGTAAATCAGCTTGCGCTTTTTTGCTGAACGGACTGCAGGATAAGGCTCCTGACAAGTGTGATAAGAGACTGAGAAATAAAGCAGAATGACTGCAGCGTCCATATCCTGGTTACCGGAACACTAAAGGTAGACTGAAAGAGGAAGATGAGCACATTAGGGAAGGACTAATCAGACCAAAAAGGGGTTGTCCTTCTTGAGGTCACTAAAAGCAGTGGTCACTTCCATGATGGTCTTCAAAAATTAGGCACTCTAAAAACACTCGCGAGGAGGGATGATCGGTGGGCCAAAGGTACAATGCCTATCAGATATAGAAAAGATAAAAACAATGGGGTGCTCAGACGGCAGCGCCCCAACGAATAGAATATTACGTGTTTCAGATCAACTTATCGGGGACCAGTAAAACAAATCTTAACGCGCACTAGGCTTGCCCACAGATTAAGAGAAAATTCAGGGAATTTCGTTGCAGCCGAACGACCCCACTGGAACTTGAAATTGACCAAGCCCGAAAGGTGGGTCTCCTATTGGAAAAGTTCAAGCGCATTTCACGCTCTCCAGGTGAAGTTTATGTCAGGATATAAACGTCCCAAATCTCGGTAATTCCCGAAAACCTCCGAAACAAAAGAAAAGGTGATTACAGATTAAAAAAATCTAACAATGCTACAAGCCGGCCCGAAAGAAGTGCACCCAGCGATCGTTCGGCCGTTATCTGAAATACTTGCAGTTTCTCCCCCGTAGCCACGCAATACCTACCTCAAGGCGGAAGCATTGCTAGAAGAATGGAACAGCGATATAGAAGTGAAAATATATAGGGGTGGATCAGGCTCAAACCGGAAAACAATTGACCGGTGAGCCTAACGTCCGTCTCACATAAGTGCTTAGACAGAAGCAACAGAAAGCAGATATTCAGTACCTAGTAAATCATCGCCTCTTTAGCAGCAAAACAGATTCGTGGTGGGAAAATCTTTCCGGCAAACCTCTTTTTCCCAGATGAAGTAAAGGAACGCTCAGGTGAGTGCAATCGAGTCAATGTCTGCCGCATGGGTTTAGCAAGAATTTTGACTCAGTTAACCACAATCGTTTGGGTCGCAGAATGAAAGCACCAGGAATAACGATGATGGCTAGTACCTCGGTAAACAATTTTCTCAGGGGAAGAGAGTTTGATGTTACGGTTGAAGGGTGCTCGACGGTCCCCGCCTACATATCCATTGATATGCCACAGACTTGCACAAGGACTTAAATACTTCGTCATAATCAGCAATGATCTAGCAAGCTGCGTGCGCAGCTTGTGGTATCTTATCCTTGATAATGTCACAGTAGCGGATGCGTATCTGCAGAAGGACATCGAGGCAGTGAAAACCTAGTCACGTAAGTGGAGTCTTCCACCAAGCCAGCTAGCCATCAATGGCTGGCCTCTGGGAGGAGCAAGGAGGAAATGGATTGGGTGCTTTCACGAATATCTCACAATTTTAAACCATCGAAATGGTGCGCACGCGTGGCGATTAGGACGGAGGGGTCTTCCTAGGTTAGAATCAAATATATCTTGCAGGGCACCTAACGTGATTTTACCCCTGCAAGAAGCTATAGCAGGGCCGCGCCCAGAGTATAATGCTCCAGCTTGAGCTCCGTATCCATAAAAAATTTAAACTGCCTAGAGAGGCACAGAAGGTTGCCGACATGATGACGGCTGCCCGAGGTAAAAACAGATATATGAACAGCTCCACTAACTCGGCATCGTCCCTTCCGTAGGCTGCAGCATGGGTGAAGATCTAATTAGGAAGTTCAATTTAGCGAAGGGTCCGTCGGGCACAAAACCTAAAGGACTGTCAGACACGGGAACCGGAAGACGTAGATTAGGGCGGCAGCTCAACCCCAAGCCTGCAGGCGGGTAATAGGTTCTTCATGAATATGGTGACTGCCGGAAGATGTTGGTAATTGTAAAAACGCTTGCGTTTACAGAATCTTTGGATGTTTGCCGAGAGGCAGTGTACACAGAGTGGTGACCATAAACCTTAGACGTTAAACCAAAACTTATATGTTGAATGTGATGCTGCACCGGATGGTTTGCCTTTAAGAACCAAAAGATCGTACGCAGTCTTGTAAGCCGCGGTCCCCGGTCAACAACACCTATCTTGAATCTCGAGTGCAAGGAAGTCGAATTTTGGTCATTTACACGTTTCACTACACAATATGTGCCGCCGTAAAATTAAACCTTTTGAATCGCAGTTCATTAATCGTTTGAATGTTGCTGGGACAGTACTCAGCTTTTGGCAATTGGTATAATCCCTCCGACATAACAAAAGCAGATCTTTCTTGATCCTACTGGGACAACTGTACCTGCCGATATCCTGTCAGGTCAAAGTGAATCAATGGGCCCCTCCACGGGGCGCCGAATGGATCATCCATAAATAGGAGTGGAAGCGTCTATCGCTTAGCACCCGAGTTCAGCCACGTATAATCAAAACAAAAGCATGGATTGCCACCCACAATGACTGAGGCGGTTATAATATATTTTTGAGCGCCTTGCTTGCTCAGCGGACCTCCGCTCGGCAGTATATTAGTTTCCGTCGGAGTGGCAAACAAATAGGGTCGTATCCTCTGTGGCTAATCCGCGCCTGGCTATCTCTGTTCTGTCTAACACTTCTGCGTCCAAGATGGACGCGACAGCAAATTTGCTAAGTAGGTCCAGATGTGGGTGGTTGGCCCAGAGGCTGGCTATTTCTGCTGCCACCCAAGCAGGTGGAGTTGACAGACTTAGATACCTGTGTGCTCTCAAGGCTTCTTCGGAACACCGATAACAGACCGTAGTGTCTGTGACATTTTCTGAACAATGATAGCCTCATGTTGACTATCCTACTCCACGGAAAATGACTGCTTTTTCTTAAGTCTCCCCTACTCCATCACTAAAACGGTAACTCCTTCAAACGTCAGCTTACTGCGTTGGACGAGCTGGCAAAGGGTGCCAGTTCCGCTTCTTATCGTTGCTTAGACAATCGGATCTTTATTGGAAATTGTGTCGATCAAACTCCCTACTTTTGTTCCACTTACTCAGACCGGTGGGGTTTACCAGCACTAACCAAGTAGCAGGCAAGCTTAACCGGCCTGCACTGAATTCCTGAGATTTTCTATTCTCTTTGCGGCAGTTAGCACGCGCGAATTGGCCGACTGTCGTTTGCGCAAGTGGATCCAGTTCAAACCGAGATATCCACAACATTTCCTTCCGGCAAGGAACCAGCCCCTGCCACAGACCTGGGAATGGGGTGTTCTGATCCTCGTCGTTTGATCCATGGTCTCCTCGGCCGGGTAGTTCCACTTTTCATTTCTTGTCCCACGATAAGGTATTTGTGACTCGCCCGTTGCTAGGCTGTGGTTCGCGCACCCTCTTTTCCACAGCTCCTGTTGCATCGACTGAGCTTTAAAGATCCACAAACCACTACTGTTAAAGGCCTCTTAGCCCTCCGTTTGTTAACTGCCTTGCCAGCTGTTCCATTGCATGACTCTTGTTACCGCTGTCAGTTTCCTCTGCATAAACTCTGGCGACCATCTGGCGTGGTTCATGGGCGTTCCTTGGATCATCCTTGTGTGGGTGCCACAGTCGAACACAGAGCTGTCGCCATGTCCAATCGGGTGGTACAATGAATCCAGCGACTGTCGATGATTTCGAACGCGTTAACTGTAGCCATATTCTGGGAACGTCGGCCTCGTCTACGACGTCACAGACTTCCTTTGGTAACGTGAAAACAACGTTAAATCTCTGTTCCTTTGACAACATCGGGCCTGGCTTTTCGGTTGGTGGTGGTCACAAGCAAAGACATCTTTCTTTGGCAGTCAATGCCGGTCGATGCTGCGAATTTGTGCAATGACAGCCGGAAGGGCCTCGAAGAATGCTAGGGTGGCCGATTCACCGGACGTTTTTCGGGGGGAAACCGGCCCCTTAGGCCTTTTGACTTTATTATTTTGATCATATATGGTGTTAGCTCTTTTTTGTCCTTCCTTCGGGTAGGGGCACCGTCTATAACGGTCAAGAACAAGGCGACCTCTGTGGTAATAAATTTGATCAAAACAGCACACTGGAATTTAGATGACGAAAAAGCAGATTTTTGCGTTTCGGTTCTTTCCGAATTATGTACTGTCCCTAGGTTTCCTGTGTACCTTGTCTACTGCTTCGCTTGCTTCCAGTTGATTTTCTCGATGCCACAGTACCGTTTCTTTGAAATGACCATGCATCTTTCGATTTTTCAAAATCATTCCACAAACTGCATGATTTTTCTTGGCCCTTTTTCTATTTCACAAGGTTTTGCAACTTTTCCCCACAATGATGAGAAATATTCCCCCATTTTATAGTGTACGTTCACTTGTACAAGTGCATCTTGGAGCTAACCATGTTTCTAGATTCCTCAGAGAATTTGCTTCTCTTCTATTATTTGTTTCTTTAACGCCTTGGAAATCTCTGTGACAAATATCTAAATTTTGAGCCGGGCGATACGGATGGTATGATGTAGGGATGCCAAAAGTCTTGGCATAAATTGTCTGCGTCTCACTCACGTTCGATAATCAACGGAAATTCGCTAGGGATAAACCTGAAAGTTACTTATTGTCGCGTGCTATGGCAGTAAGTCACGCGACTTTTGCAACAAACGTCGACCGGAAAATTACACAGATTTCATTAGTGCAGAAGCAACAGAGAGAGCGCAGTTCCTGATTGTTCTGAAGGTACACGGTATAAACACAGCGGGGACTATAATAAGTCTTGCAGCACATATTGGTGCTAATTTTAAATGGTAGAGCAGCTGTGAAATATCAAGAACAGGGCTCCGTTTGAGTACGTTTTGCCCAACTCAGCCTTTTCTTACACGATACCGGAATATTTTCCGTCTCAAGGCCAGTAATGAGATGAAGTCATCCGGTGTTTGACAATTGTAAATGGGTAGAATCGGCCCATCCGCTTATGGCATTCAACGTGCACAGTAATGTGGAATTACGCACGATTGTGGCGACAGAATAGCGCACATGGGTTCCGACTTTCAGAAAACAACGGGATCTGTATCCCGCAGTAATAGATACTAGGAAGAGAGAAGTAAAAATCGTAATGGCAAGACTTGAAATCGAAGTTTATGTACGTCTGCAAGTGGCCATAGAAGACCACAGGCAGGTTCAAATGGTGAGCATTATCACGGGTGCACTCAATTGGACCACTTGCCCTAGAGGGTCGATGAAACGTACGACAAGATTCATCCAGTTGAAGCGAACAGTATGTCCTCAGTTTGTTGTAATAACGTTTTGGTTAACGGCACAGTGGTGTCGATGGTTCGGTGGTAGAATGCTCGATGGTCTTCACAATCTCTTATCGGACATCGACCGTGGATTCTTGATCATTCGCTCATATTTTATTGACACTTGGTGTAATAAAATCAGGGGAAAGTGAACAGTGAGTAGAAGTCACGTATGCTCAACAAAAAGATAGGTTGAAAAATAACTTTGATTGCACACTGCAGGGTTTTAAACTAACGCCTTTCACTCTAAAACTTCTCCTTTCCATTTTTTATCTGAACAAGATGGATCTAAATGAACTGAGAGGCACGATCAGTGTCGGAGTGACGAACCATGCAAGGTCCGATCGTGGTTATTTCTTTCCATGTGTTTAGCACAAAGCCCACGGGACTTTCTGACTGCAGCAACAGACGCATGACGCATGCACTTCTGATACTGACGCTAGACTACGACAAAGCATATTCAGTCCTCCAGTCCATAACTTGTGGGAGCGGTGATCTCTTGCTTTGGATCGATAACTTTGTCTCTATTTAACAAGTGCTCGTCGCCGGCTGGCGAGCGAGTCACTCCACCATTTTGTTATCCAGATTTGCAAGCCTTCCGAGTCAGCCCAGGTACTCGAAGTTTGCCATCCTGCCACACCCACTCATTGTGGCAGCACGAGACACTGCAAATGACGTTATTTCGTGGATGAAGTAATGTACAGTGGCGCATTGTGCCGCCGGTTAGTAAGCTTGAAATTCTAGCTTTCGCTTCACGAGGTTTCCATTCCTAATGTGCAGAACGGAGACGTCGCAATATCGGGAGGAAGCATTGTCTCAGTACACTGCAAACCACCCAGAAAACGTACACATTTTGCCGGCAGCTTAACCTTGACGTCAATTTCCTTCAGTGCAAACCCAGCTGAAATGAAATAAAGATCAAAGGCCATATATTGCCTAAAAGTTCTAGAGTACTGCTCCTTTGTTATCGACGAAACCGTCCGCACGTCGTAGCCGGAAGGCAGCGATTTGCATAGAGAGTAGTAAACTCTTGAAACAATCTCTCAGGGGAGTGGTGGTGGTTACAAAAGTGAAGTAATTCAAGGTCATTTTGTTCAGTATTTACATGATGTTTTTCCTACCCGTCTGTAGTCCGCATTCAGTTGTCTGTTTTTCCCATCTTATATCATCTGAACTCATTTCGTTAGCGTCCGCTCAAACTTCATGATCTCCGATGAACACTTTCTATCCAGGACCATTCTGGTCAAAACCATATTACCTCGACGCCAAGGCTACTGCATCTGACACTGGAAAAAGTACGCGGGTGAGATACAACGGGAGGTAGCCTGACTGATTGTCACTTAAACCACTGGGAACACCCCCAAAACGAACTACATCATGGGCTGGTAGTGGTCAAACATATGAGTTCGGGACGTTAGAACACGAGGACCGCGAGTTCACACCCTCCCATTACCGGTCAGCTCCCCCCACTTGGCATCCAGCTGTTGGCTGCAGCCCCATCTTGCGAAATGATGTACAATCTCGTTTCTTTACCAAAGGGATTAAAAAGATAAAAGGAAAGATGGAAACATGTTGTTACAGCACAGTGTGTCTGAAATAAGGTTTGTCCCATATTACTTTTGCTTGCTGTTAACTGTTTTGACCACTTGCACGTCACATTTTTTCAGTCCCGTGCGACTACGATACTGACAACCCAGACACTCGAAGAGTACAAAGACAAGACGCGCAAATGGCAACCAGGCTTAGCGGTCAGCGTTCGGTTAAACAAGCGATCCGGAGGAACAAGTCCGAGTTCCGCAACAGGTCCTATAGAGACTGGCTGTGGCATGAACTGACCTGTTGAATGACCCATGCCACAAGCTCTGTAAACTAACTTGACCTCATGGACGTTTTTCAACTGGAAGCAGTGTGCTGAAACTTGATCAAAAGCAAATGTTTTGTTTTTCGCATCTACCTAAGCAGTTGGCATAGGCTTCAAATGACCCTCGAGCGGGCACTATGTATTCCCGTCAGTTGTTTCGGATTACTATTTCAGACATTTATCCTTATAACCAATTCGGGAATACATTAATAAAGTCTGTTTTAAGGTAGTAAAAGTGATAGTGTACATGTTCTTGGCATCTTGATCCGATGTGGCGGTTGTCGACGCTTCCTGTCATGGCGAGGCGTCCCACTGACCTCAGCGTGTGCCCTCAGCAAATCAGCTGACAGTAGAATGTATTATGTATGGTTCGATACTTGTGGACCATAAATAATGAGGTTTTATCGTTTTTTTGGACGTTGTGTTTATCACGGTCTGTGTATTTTGCTCTAAGACGCTGCACGTAGACAGTACCTGAATAATCATTTCTCCCAGGCCACCAGGAGAAGTCCAGTCAGCCCGTCTTCTTCTTTTAAAAAGATCTTTATTTCTGTTTTTTTTATTGTTGAAAAACTCGATGGTCACCCCCATAAACCCTAGGTGTCTTGGAATTTCGCCTCTGCAAGCATTTTCTAGCCTCGTATTGGGAACCGTTCTCCCGGAACTGCTCCTGCTATGAAAGTTCCAGTAGCTATAGCAGAATTTCGGGTTAATACAAGGCTGAAAACCAGCACGGGAGAATATAAAAAAGTTAAGGAATCTCGGAGCAACCGTGCCGCGGGCTTTTGGCTCCCATTTATTGAGGTTGTTCAGCTCTCTAGCTCACCAATTTGGAATCCTCAAAATTATATTTATATACATTTACATATATATTTATATGTAATGTGTGTGTGCGTGCGTACATGCGAGTGTCATTTCATGGTCCCATGGTTTCATGATGCCTGATTCACGGACGACCATTTGTCACAGTTGTCATCCGTTTACACCCCTGGCATACAAAAATCTGATGGCACATTGAATTCGAATCGTCCAATTATGTAGATAAGTTGACTGGGCAACTCCCAGTGCACATGTGGTCAACAAGAAGGACCGCAAAGTTGGTCGTGCTTCCGGGGTTTTTTCTGTTCATACCACATAGGCATAATACTGTCAGTTTAGTTGAGCGACTGTACTCCAAAACAACGACCGAATATTATATGATTGGTGATAAGGTTTTATGCAAACTGTTAGAGGTTACAGTTAAGATGGTGTAAAGTGTCTTCGACGAATCCATGGCATTCGTCATCCTTCAGCACAGAGTGAAAGAGAATTTTGCTTTTTCATTTAGCGGACGGCGGATGTGAATTAGTCAGAAAGAGGGTTCCGCATCATGGTCCTGATTTTGTAAACTGTTTGGCGTTTGCCTTCCGTTTAGTAGTTGATTCTGCCGGATTAAAGTTCGCGTCTTGGGGATCGGAGGTACGTGATATTTCAGCCACTAAAAGAGCCTTGAATGACTTTGGCTTTGTTGAAGCATCTGGTACTACATCAACGAGGAAATATTGTTTCGCTTCCTTTACAGAAAATCGTGGGGGGGGGGTTCAAGGTTGCCCTTCAGCAGCTCAACGTCCCCTGCTATCTGATAGGTGGACAGCGTTGGACCACGCGTCGGCAATCACGGAAACTGGTGCCGACCCCAGATCTTTGAAAATGAAGAGTCATGCGCTCAGCGGGGGGTTAGTTGCATTGATAACTATTCAATGTTGGCTTGGTGGCTTGGAGTGCTTCATTTATCACCACTCTCCCTGCTCCTTGGCTAGATCGTTTGAGCGGAGACGTAGAAATATCGCTGTTCGTATCGACCTATTCGGCTGTTTCATTTCGGACAGTAAATCTCTTCTATTGCGACGGAAAACTACGTTTCTGGGGTATGAAAGAAATTCCTTGATCTGAACACAACCATTGCAGCATTGCAAATACAGAAGACAAATCCTTTGAGCAAAAAAATTAGTTAGAAGCAGCTACTTCAAAACATGGAAAGGCAAATACAAGGCAGAAATATTCGACAATACTCGTCAGAATGTAGCGATTGCGAATGGGGAGTGGTTGGTCCTTTAAAGTCAAAGCTCAGGTTTAACTGCTGGGATGACCTTAAGGGATGAACTGTTGCATGCCCTGAAGGTATTTGGTTTGATTTGAGCATGTCCTCAGCTGCGAAACTTTGGGAGGTGCCTCTTGACCTCCCAAGGAAAGTTAGAGTCGAATAAGACTTCCGATTAGGGGAGAAGCAGCCGGTTCCGACGAAATTTCCCCAGTTCTTTCCGAACTGAATGAAGGAGCTCACATGGAATCAATTGTCTCCTTGCTTCATGATATTTGGAACGAGGCTGAGTCACTGATTGTACCCAACTTCAGGAAGGGCACTCGGAGTGACTGTAACAACCATGGTGGGATTAGTTTAATTCCAATAGTTATTAGGGTGTTAGCTTCGACAATGCTGCGTCGTTTGACACCGACTCACGAGAGTAATATCCGCGAACAGCAGGCAGGAATTTGTCCCGGTTGAGATTGCATCGACCAGATATTTACTCTTCACCGAATTCTTGAAGCGCCTCCCCCTCACACACACGCACAGTTACACACCACCTCCCCACGATCGTAGTCTTTCTGAACTTGAAAGGCTTATTCGACTCAGTAAATCGGACAACGCTATTCGGTGCTCTCCACTGGAAGGGTATGCTAGCGAAGTTCGTAAACCTGTTTGGAGCAGTGTACTTGCATATCTGTGGTCCTGGGAGAGTATACGGCGAACTATCCAGTTCATTCGAAACGACTAGCGGCGTTCGACAAGGATGTCCCATCTTCTCATTCCCGTTCAACTTCGTCATGGACAAGGTGATGGAAGATGCTTTAAGAGGTCCTCAGAATGCAGGAGTTGAATTGGGGAATGACGGGAAGCTATGTCATCTAGATTACGCAGCTGACGTTGTATGCCTCTTCGAATCCGCGGACCATGAACTGGCTCGGTTCGGCATGTGCTTTACACCCTCAAAGTGTAAAGTGCTGTTAGAAGACTGGACGACAGTTGTGCCGAACTTGGTACTGCGTGTCGATCGGTAGTACCTCGGAAGTAGAGGTAAACACGCGTATGCGGAAGGCTCGAGCAGATTACACTGGACTGAAGCACTTGCGATATCGGCTTGATATTTCACTGAAGTTGAAGGGTCGTGTTTACTGTGCCGCAGTGCGCTCAGCCCTGTTGTATGGTTGCGAGATATGGAGTATACGTGACGGATGTTTGTCGGTTAGAGGTTTTCGATCATCGATGACTACGTAGTATCACTGGGATTGGATGTGGAGGTCAGGAATCTAATACTAGGTGCCGGCTCTCAGAATACCTTATCTCAGCGTATGAAACTTAGTAGACTATGCTGGTCGGGTCACGCGTTGCGTATGGCAAACACTCGTATACCATATCGTGCCGTATTTTGCGTTCCTCCCTCGGAAATGAAAAAGCCATGTGGAGTTCGACGGATGACGTGGCAACGTGGAATGAGAAAATGCACAACGAACTTAATTAAAGTAGGTGTCTCACGTCCTGTTGTTTGGGGCCCGAAAGACTCGTCAACTAGCTGGCTGGAGACACTAAACGATATGGTAGTCAATTCCGAACAGTGGCGATCGCGTTGTCATTTTCTATCGAATCAGAATGATTGAAAGTGTGCGTTTGTACAGTTAGACTGTGTTCCTTGTGTTGGCTACTGCAGCATTCTTATACGTTCCCACCTGTGTAGGTCCACTCTCTTTTCCCCTTGGACATTCACTCTGGGGTAATGCAGTAGTCAGGGATGCTTGCCCCGCTAATTAACGCTGAATGATGATGCTGATGGGCGGAGTAAAATTGAGTTATCGTTATTGCATAACAAAGGAGAACATGTAATTACTTTTCGCGTACAAGATAATGTAGACATTTTCATAAGGTTGCTTCGGCTCATCGCTAGGGCGGATGTCTGCACCATGCCCGTGGTGAAATATCAGCTCTGAACCAGATCGCGTCGTGGAAACATTGTGGCATCCCTGGGCATCATCCTATTTTGCTGTTGTTCCATGATAGTTTTCGTATTCTAATTAATAACGATGAAGTATCGATCTCCATTCAGCTGGAGTTGGGTCTCCAAGTAATAATGTCACCGCTTTGGAATGGCTCCGACGGTGGTGTAAGCTCTTCTGCGACCGAGTGATTCCGCCCCGGAAGTGAAAGCTTAATTCGGTTCGTTCGGCTGCTAACCTCGTGCAGATGTGTCTTGATTTCGGTTACTTTGTTACAGTAAGGTCTGCTCAGAGGAGAGCAAGAAACAGTAGAGGGTAAAGTGTAGGATTTCTAGCGACCCCGTTTTCCACCACCGGCATCTCGGAAACGTTGATGGAGTCTGGTCAGAAAATCGATTGTGCAATGACGAGATGCATCGTCGCGTGTTTGGTGCGGACAGTCGTCCTCTGACTGAGATAATCGCACTACGTCGCCTTCGGTGTCTTGGGCACGTATTGCGTATGACTGGCCATGGTCTATCTTTTCGTGCTTTTTTGTACGTGCTGGACAACGCTGGAAGAAGGAACGTGGCAGTCAGGCAATGACTTGGCTTAGAGGTATAAAGAAATTAGTTTCGGCTTTGTCCTCAGTTGGTGCTTCCTGTCTTCGTGGTTGGGCCTAAGAGAGGAGGATTGTTGTTGGTTGGTGACGCTGATGAATATGGCTCAAAACCGAAGTCAATAGTGCGGATACTATGTGGCATGTCTGTAGAACTTGTCTCTTTCAAAAACACTAGAAATATTTAAAAAGATCACGAAATATATGCGTTGAAAACAAAAAATGATCAGTTTGCTATGGTTCGTTATTTTTACTCCCTTAGTCTGTTTTCTGTGAAATCACATTTATATGTTGTTGCGTTGGCATCATATATATATAATATTATATATATATATATATATATATATATATATATATATATATATATATATATATATATAAACGGGTGGGCAGTAAGTTAGGCCCTATAGAAGAGGAAAGATTCCAATTTCGAGGACGTTATTGCTTGCGCCGTTGTCACTAACCATCTCCAGTATTGTTTGTCCTGAAAAACGGTGTATATCGAGATCCGATCTGATGGCAAGTCTAACACGTCTCACTTACATTGGTCTAATCGAACTCAGTGCTTCTTTCACTTACTGAATCCTATAGCACAGCATTGCACCCTTAATTCCTCTGTTGTTAATGCGTTCTCCTGCCTTACTGCAACAGTACTACGAAGACATCGGTCTTCAAGCGCCGACTGTCTTCGCAATGGTCGTGTTTCCATGCCGTAGAGCAAGATCCGTAACCACTGCAACGAAAACGCCTGATCTTTCAAGAACTTATGCCCTTTTGTTCCACTCGATTTTTCTTGATCTTGGTTCTTGGTTTCTTCAATAAACCCATGGACCGATGACTATTTTTCTCATCTCTTCACTAAAATTGGCAGTGACCACAGTGCAGTTAGTGTATCGTTTGGCTCCGACTTTGAGCAATTCTCCTGAGGCTCTTGCAATCTCTTGCTTTTATTCAACCTGCTTCTTCTGTCTCCAACCCCATCTCTTTGTTCTCTGTGTCTACCCATTATATCCCCACTGATAACACGCCCGATACTCGCAACGGTTCGTTGTCAAGTAGTGTAGTAGATGATTATCAGTCTCTTAGCTCACATCTTCTCAAGATTCGTCAGCCTCTGAACCTTGGTTCCTTCAATGTGCGCACTTTAATGCAGGCTGGCCACCAGGTGTGTTTGGCTCTGACAGTGGACTCACTTTCGATTGATGTCTGCTGCGCGAGTGAAACACCAGTTCAAGATTGGAGTAGAGTAATTCAACTAGCTGCACCAAATGTCTCGTCAAGATATTCCCTGCGCACTTTAGGAGACTAAGCAGCTCAAGATATAGGTCGACGCGGTGTAGGAATAGTCTCAAGTGAGATGGTTGAAGCGGCCCTTTTAGACTGGATCCCAGTCAACAGTCGCTTGTGCACCGTGAGACTGCAGGATCAGTGGGCGTCCGGAAGGGTAGTGGTGTTAAGCGCAGTTTATTTGCTATCTCGGCATACTCCCCAACAGGCAGCATTACTGACATGGAAAAGACGGGTTTTATGATAACCTCGTCGCTGTTTTTCGAAAGAGTAAAGGTTCTGACATTGTAGTGGTGGCAGATAATTTTAATGCACAAATTGGAAAACTGAGTGCATCGGAATCCTGTTTAGGTGGGCGATGCGCCTTGCCTGCTCAGCGAACGGATAACGATGAAAGACTTCTCCAGTTTTGTGCAGGCAATAACCTATTCCTATCTAGTACGAATTTTCGACACAGTTCGCGTCGCACAGAGACAGCGTTCTAACTCGACAGGTGATTTGAGTCAGATAGATCATATCGCAATAGACTACCGTTGGCGAGGTTCTGTCCAGAACTGTAGATCGTACTGGACCACGGACGTCGAAGCGAACCATGCGTTAGTTTTAACGCGATTTCGGCTGCAGCTCAACGGCCATCAATGCAGACCACAAGCTCGATTGGCCGTCAAACGTCTACGTGATTCGGCTGTTCGCAACAGCTATGAGCAGGAACTGTTCGAGATGCTGAGAACTCGGAAGAGCAGTGGAATCAAATTAAGCAGGTTATGCACCTGGCAGGAGACTTCGCATGTAGTCCTAGATCTAGCGTTCTTTAAAGACGCTGGATCTTGCAAGGGTCGCTGGGTCTAGCAGAGCAAAAAACGCCAACTGCCTAATTGCAAGGAAGTAAATAAGATACGTCGACAGCTGCAGCGTCAGTTGACGATAAATCCAAAGAATGACCGTGAAAATTGTGGGTCAGGGTAGCCGAGGAAATGGAAGTAGCGGCCGCTTCAGGTAACAGTCAAATAGTGTTTAGGTTTATACGCGACAGCGGTGGGTTGCGAACTTTGGTTAGTGAAGTCGTATGCGATAAATGAAGAGCTCATCCATGGTAGACAACAATCCTGAGAATACCTTGTTTCAAGGTGATGGAAGATGCTTTAGGAGGTTTCCGGAATGTAGGAGTCGAACTGGGAAAAGGAGGAAAGCTATGCGACCTAGATTACGCAGACGACGTCGTGTGCCTGTTCGAGTCTGCGGACCATGCACTAGATAGACTGTCGAGATCGGTTGCTCGGTTTGATATGTGCTTTGCACTTCCAAAGTGCAAAGTGCTGTTATAAGACTGGACGACAGCAGCGCCGAACTTGATACTGGGTGGAGAGGAACTAAAGACTGTGGATCGTTTTACCTACCTTGGTAGCTGCGTGTCGAACGATGGCAGCTCGGCAATGGTCACAATAGCGTCTTATCGCTTCCCACCTGTGTAGGTCCGTCATCATCATCATCATCATCATCCTTCAGCGTTAACCAGCAAGGCAATCCTCACTGACCGCTGCCTTTCCCCAGAGCTACACGTTTCTATAAAAGGGTGAATGTCCAAGGGGAAAAGAGAGTGGACCTACACAGGTGGGAACGTATAAGAATGCTGCAGTAGCCAACACAAGGAACACAGTCTAACTGTACAAACGCACACTTTCAATCATTCTGATTCGATAGAAAATGACAACGCGATCGCCACTGTTCGGAATTGACTACCATATCGTTTAGTGTCTCCAGCCAGCTAGTTGACGAGTCTTTCGGGCCCCAAACAACAGGACGTGAGACACCTACTTTAATTAAGTTCGTTGTGCATTTTCTCATTCCACGTTGCCACGTCATCCGTCGAACTCCACATGGCTTTTTCATTTCCGAGGGAGGAACGCAAAATACGGCACGATATGGTATACGAGTGTTTGCCATACGCAACGCGTGACCCGACCAGCATAGTCTACTAAGTTTCATACGCTGAGATAAGGTATTCTGAGAGCCGGCACCTAGTATTAGATTCCTGACCTCCACATTACTCACCCGATCATCCAATCCAATCCAATCCAATCTAATCCAATCCAATCCTAACGTTAACACGTAGACATCGGTGTTCGGAAACCTCTAACCGACGAACATCTCCCACACGCATAATCCACGTCTGGAAACCGTACAACAGAACTGAGAGCACTGCGGCACAGTACACACGACCTTTCAACTTCAGTGAAATATCAGACCGACAGCACAAATGTGCTTCAGCCCAACGTAAGCTGCTCGAGCCTTCGATTTACGCGTGTTTACCTCCACTCCCGAGCGGCCATCGTTCGACAAGCAGCTACCAAGGTAGGTAAAACGGTCCACAGTCATTAGTTCATCTCCACCCAGTGCCAAGTTTGGCACTACTGTCGTCCAGTCTTGTAACGGCACTTTGCACTTTGAAGGTGCAAAACACAAGCCAAAGCGAGCAACTGACCTCGAGAGTCAATATAGCGCACATTATGCATGGTCCGCGGATTCGAACAGGCACACAACGACATCTGCATAGTCTAGGTCATGCAGATTCCTTCCATTTTCCAGTTCAACTCATATATTCAGAAGACCTCCTAGAGCATCTTCCATCACCTCGTCCATGACGAACTTGAACAGTAGTGAAGAGATGGGACATCCTTGTCGAACGCCGCTAGTCGTTTCGAATGAACTGGATAGATCACCGTATACTCTCCCAGGACCACAGATATGCAAGTACACTGCTCCAAACAGGTTTACGAACTTCGCTAGCATACCCTTCCGGTGGGGAGCAGTGGATAGTGCTGGTCGATCCACGGAGTCGAAAGCACCTTTCAAGTCGACGAAGACTGCGATCCTAGGGCGCCGGTGGGACTGGCGCTTTTCGAGTATCTGTCGGATGGTGAATATCTGGCCAATGCAACTTCGACCTTGCCGATATCCTGCCTGCTGTTCGCGAATATTACTGTCGCGAATCGGTGTCAAACGATGCAGCATTATGGAAGGCAACACCTTAGTAACTGTGGAGTTAAACTAATCCTACCATGGTTGTTACAGTCACTCTGTGTACCCTTTTTGAAGATGGGTACAATCAGTGACTCACCCCACGATAACGGAATACGCTCCTCGTTCCAGGTATCACGAAGCAAGGTTAGTGATTTCACCACCCCCTGTTTCCTTGGAATTATTCACTCTTTTTATGGACTTATGTTACCGTGAGGAAAAGGCAGTGGTCAATAATGCTTGTCTTGCTGTTTATCGCTGAACCTTATTTTGAAGAGGATGGTTTGTGGTTATTCGCCGTCGTTGCAGCGCTTGAGACCTTGTGCGCTTCGCTGCCAATCCACGTTTCAGGATCATGGTTGGCACTTTCTTTCCCAGTACAATGAGTCCTGAGGGTTATTAAACGCGCCCATTCCATTACACTAATGATCGAACTCATCTGTATATACGTATTCGTTATATATATATATGTATGTATAGAAGCAGGAAGTAGTATCTGGATGCGTAAACAAAATTTGCTCGGGAGCACACGACCGGTTTCGCGCTTATTGTCGCTCGTCAGGTATGCGTATATATATATATATACAAATGTATATATATATATATATATATATATATATATGCGGAGAGGGTGAGAAACGTCTGGCATTTTGGAATGTCATACGCCTGATGCACTTGAAAACCCCTGGGCTTCATGCATCTTTGTTTGCAGCTGGCTGTGCACAGTGGTTTGCAACAAGGTTTGCATACCGCAAAATCGAGTTGTTGCACCAGTCTCGCACTCCAAAAGTCGATTGAAAAATGAAATGATCCAATTCCACCGCAATTGCAGCAACTTGCGTTTTCAGCTGGTTACCAGTGCGCCATCATCAAGCTGAACTAGGTAGACTCTCTAGGCTCCTCTTCGTTAGCTGTGTTCCTAGTCGGCGGCCGGAATTTTGTACGTGACGTCATTGTTGAGACGAAGAAAATTATTCAGTGGTCGTCCACTGTTGATGCACGGTGGCATTTGAAACGCGATAAAACCACTTAATTTCGACCATATGGCTGAAGCCCAGTGATCGAATCTATCCAGCTTTTTATTACACGTAGAACGATTCTTAGTACAAACGGTGAACAGTCAAATTAAAAAGGAATTGCGGAGAGGAGCATTCACATGGGCTGATTTGTTAGTTGTTTTCAAAAGGAATATTGCAGGTGAGTGAGAAAACCGACTGAATGGAAACGGTTCTGCAACTTGCCGATCCTTGAGGGAAAGTGTGGAGCCGAGAGGTCCGAAACTTCTGAAGAAAAATATTGTAAAGATGAGTAGAAGCGTGAAAATAGGTTACCTAGAGAGTGAGTGGTCGGGAGCTCAGTAGATGCGCAGCCTCGTGTGGAGGCTTACTTAACTGTAATGGTTTATGAATATGCAAAAGTCGTCTTTGCGCAGTGTACCCTTATCCAGCTTGGCGGTTTGACACAGTAGCAGAGCCTAAATACTTGAAGCCTCCAAATGCTTCAGCAGCGTGGTCGGTAGCGGATGTCTCAGGCCCGGAACAGGCGACTTGTCTTAAATGCCTCTCGAAATGCTCCCAAATGGCCAGCGTTTCAGATAGTCATTGCTGAGGAAGTCCTACTCACCGCCTTCTCGTTGTGGAAGTGTTCCCACTTAAGTATGAAGAAGCGAATGTCCGGCCCCAGAGAGTTGACTGGTAATTGGTAATCGATTTAAAGGAAATAGTTGGGCCCTGATTCCAAACTAATCTCGGGTGACGCAACAAGCTTATAGATGTATTTTCACTGGCCTCTGTGGCGGAGTAATGTTCTTCGCACTTAGGATGTTCACCTCCAACCGAAATGGCTATGAACTGAGCAGTCAGTCACTGGTTCCCAGCAATTTACATGACCCTAAGATCGTCCTGCTGCCATGTGAGTTAGACCATTTGATGAAAGACTTGGGGTAAGGTCCCCTATCTCAAACCCTTGCTTCAATTTGGGTATCCAGATAGCATGAAACCCAAAGAGGAATCATGGATTCCAATAGTTCGTGGATAACGTGGAGAGGAGAACGGCAAAATCAGTCTGTCTGGTGAACTCCACACGATCTATTTCACGCCCATTGTTTTCATCCTGCTCCGCGGTTCCGATGGCACACGATCTGCAAAACAAAACTGTATATATAAATAT
>LUCM01008107.1:0-24788 GCA_008360955.1 Fasciolopsis buskii
ATCGGAATGATTGAGAATGTGCGTTTGTGCATTTAGACTGTGTTCCGTATGTTGGCTGCAGCGTCATCTTATCGTTCCCCACCTGCGTTGGTCTACCCACTGTTTTCGTTAGATATTCAGTCTTTTTATAGACATATTTAACCTTTGGGAAAAGGCCGCGGCCAGCGAGGCTTACCTTGCTGTTTAACGCTGAACGATGATGATGGTGTGAGGAAAACCTGCTGACTTGCGGGAATTCGGTTCACAAGATGCTTTCGCATCTCACTCATTGTTGCCACTATGGTCTCTCTAATTGTTGTTTGTATATTTTCATATCACGCGCTTTTCGTTCCACCTCCTCCAGAATCGATATCCGTGGGAACTCCACTGCGTTTTATTCAGCGTACATCATGGCAAACCGGGACCCCGTTGCAACAGAGATACTGACAAGGCTGACTTCATTTTTCAAGTCATCCAATCAATTGTTATGGTGAATGGCACTGTTTTTCTTTCGTTATTGTTTTAAGGAGCGACAGTTACGTATGCAGAGGTCTATAAAATGCAATATGGTAACTGAGATTCAGCTGTAATGCCGATTCTTTTGGCCTGATTGGAATTTGTATTCTCGCTGCAAGTCTTGTGCCGAATCTTTGCATCAATGTCCAGGCAAAAGCGGATCGGCGGATGACGAAACGTTTCAGGTTCAGGTTACTTCCGTTTATGCTTCCGTAATTATCGAATGTGTATTTGCGGTGTAACTCATCTGCTTGATGATGAGAGCAGTTCGCCCAGATCCTATCAGAGCATGTGGAAGAACCCAAAGGAACCGGCGTTGTATTGCGCAGCGGTATATTTTCTGCGCTGCAATTACACGATTGCACAGGCTGAGTCTTTTATATCGAGTGAGCAGCTGGAAAATTTGTAATGGGAATTACATTAGCATCAGTGTTTAAACATCACTCGTTAACCCGTCAAGAACGCAGCTAACTTGTGTTGCCCTCGCGTACTGCTTTATCAAGTGACTGCGGAAGAAGGTTTTTGTTTGCATTTGTGTTTATGTTCGTTTGTTCTTGAAACCACTGACGACTACCGCTGCCGAAAGCGATAAACATGGACTTTTGGGTAGATTGTTCTTTTTCGGAAGATTTAAGTAGTTGAACGAAGGTTTGGGGCGAGTTGTTTATGATGGCACGCTATGCTAACTCAACCGCGCGTCGAATCGAATTATCTTTGGCAAAACTCGTGGAAAATAAATGCTTTGAAGTTTCCTGTCAGAGCCTGATCACGATCACGAGTTGCCGAATGAAATGCGATAACCAGAAGGCAGAAATCGGGTTTTGTGGACTATTTCTTTCTTTTCGAAATCGCCTTTTTCTTCATCTGCAGCCACCTACCATCCACGAAAAGAGGTAGAAATTGATGCCGTCCTGACGGCGACGATAATTGAACCGAATGCTGCGATTTGTGTACGAGCCACGGATAATTTTGTCGATCGGAACGGAATCCATCGAACATGCGGGGAAATGTGGTTGGTGAAGGAGCCCGGTGCTTATCTTCTTGGAGTTAACGAGAAATTAGAGGACAGACGCACTGCAATTGTTTTAACTGACCAGGTGAGCCACATTTACACTGCTGATAATCTAAAATATCTATCAAATTTGGTGATTTACAGTGGTGGAAGGTAGCATTCTCGATTTTAAAGGGGCTGATACTCAGTGGAATATAAGAAATGAGAGTCTCCACGATCTTTGAGCCCATGTAGGATAAAATTAGGTGTGGTAAAGATGTTTGATCATAGCTTCATTATCACGTGCACGTCGATGTGTATTTAGTTTTTGGTTTGTCAATCAAGTTTTGTGACAAGCCGTCACATCCGTGAATCGAAATGTCCTCGTCGACTGAGAAATCTTATGCGTCTAGCAGTTAGGGTACTTTTTGACTTTAGACGACCTTCACAATAAATATATTAATCATTCTGAATGCCATTTGAAACCGTTTCCCTTTATATTGAACTTTGTTAATATACATTAAATGAAGCAGTGTAAGGGTTAAACCATGGATCAAAAATCTTACTGTAATAGGGGGCGAAGTGAAGGTAACATTCACGTAATAACCATTTTGTTGGTCTCAACTTTGAAGAGTGGAAGATTGCAAGTGGTTGAGAGTACAGTGAGTGGGAAAGTGCTTTGCAGTTTAGAAGCCTGGGGGAAAAGATTAAGAGAAGGAAATACGACACCAAGCAAAGAACCTGATAGGGGTGACCAGCTGCCTGTGCGCGAGAAGCGCAAGAAAAGGTTACGGGAGGCGGAACTGCTGAGGCACTTTTCGAAAAACAAAAAACAAAGGAATAACGGTAGAAAAGGGCTAGCTAAGCAACTACCGACGATGATCTAGTGACTGCAAAGGTGTTGGTGAAGGATCGTCCATCGGCCATTGCACCCGATCAAGGAGGACTACCGAAGGAGATGAAGCCCCACCCCACATCCGACTGCAGTATTCGAATGCGCGGCGGATTTCAGATTTGTACTATAGATGATGTGGGGTAAAGAAACTCCTGGCGTGGAGTAGGAAATCAACTTTGCGCTCAGCGCGAGAAGCAAGCTCAGATATGAAGGAGGATTAGCACAGTGAAGAATTAAAGGGTAAGCGAAGAAGAGAAACAGTCTGTGGGACTCAAAATAGACGAATCAAATGGCAGGTGTGCGAAGAAATGACGTTCCAAGGATAGTGAAGAAAGAATGTTTTAGGGGACGTCAGCATTTACAGGAATCGGCTGAACATTGAGAAAACTTGGTGTCCTCGATGCGAGAGATGTGGAGAATCTCACCGTGGGGAGTTTCGCTAGATCGTGTGAAACTACATCGAATCCCTTCTAAATGTCGAGCTAGAGAAGGTGCGTTTATCCGTGCTTGTCGACTAAAGCTGCTGACTAGAACTGTGAGACAAGAACCAGTTGATAGCCCGTTGAATGACGTGATCGGAATTCATATTGGCAGTTGTTCAGTAGTTCTTCGCGCTCTGGAAATGGTCGGGGATGAAATTTTCAAATACTATCCGTTTGGCAAATTTGGTGGAAATTGAACCATAAGTGCTACTTTCTGAAGAGTCATCACGTTTAGGTATATTTAAAACCACGGTTTGTTCCCAAGAAGTCGGAATTTTGATAAGGTTGAAATAAAAACAGAAGAGGGGAATTAAATGAGGGGCCGACTCAGAGCACATTTTTATAACAAAGAGTAAAATGCTCTCCCGACCTGGAAGTTTGGAATTTTTCATAAAACGTAATGTTTGGTGGGTCTTTCTAGTGTTTATGTTAGTTTGGAAAAGGACAGGCGGAACGGAAGAAGCCGGAGGTCTGGGATAACTATGTTAGTTGGATTTGAAGCCAAACCGACGGGCCAAACCTCAGCTTCATCGTGTGGTTCACAAACATAATCACAGGAGGAATTACAGATGGGAGAGAAATGGGAAGGGCAGGAATTGCGAGAGACTGCTTTAGCAACGGACCAGAATGCTTAGCTTCCAGTGGCGGTTGACAGTAGAAGTTCTGCTTTGCAGCGGACAGAGCGCTCTTTGACTCTTCATAGTTGCTGAACACTTGTTTCTGGTTTGCACGAAGCGGTGACGAGATGCGAGAGTGGGTGAGCGGCTCCAGTGGCGAAATACTGAATGCTTCAAGCTCGCAGCAAGGTCTCATGCATAATTAAGCGACTCGGGGAATTCGGGTTTTGCTGGTTTGGAATGGTGGAATAAAAAAATTCATGTCCTGAAGAACAATGTCGGTGAAGTTAGAAACGGATGTGAAAACCTCTGAATTAACGCAACAGTCATTCCACGGATACGAAGCTAAGAAGTAGCGGAAACCATCGCAGTCGGCTGAACTGCAACGGCAAAATGTCTGTGGCGGTTGGAGGGTGGAGAGTTCTGGCAGGTGACGTTAATGGAGGATGTAATGACACAATATTGCGATAAGTCAAGGAGAGGAAAAATAGAAATATTTGAATAAAGGGATGGAATGGAAGTGAGGATGAATTCAAGAGTAAGAGCACGGTCTTCGGTTCGATCGGTTGTACGTGTGTGGAGGTCAATTAGTTGAGATAAATTGTTAACCATAACTGATTGTTCGGCTTCGTGCCCCATGATCGAAATGTACTAGCTGTTCGCGGTTGTGAACAATGAAATCTCCTAGGATAGGAATGTGAATTCAGGGCTCTAACAAACATGTTCAATAGTTGAAGATAAATAAAATATTGGAACAGTTGACACTGTTAAGGGAACGATGAACAATTCAGAAGTACCGATTGAGAGTTTCAACCACATGAGTTGAAATTCACGATTGGAAAAGTCAGAATTTGGTACCCCGCATGCGGGATCTGAATAGTGAACAAATGGGTCAATAACTGCTTTGGGAAGAAGAGTGAAAGGCGTAACTGGAGAATCCGGATTGTGGTACCTAATGAAGAGGAGACTTGAGTTCCGATCAAAATAGAGCAAGGGAAGTAGATGGTCGAAGAAATTGATGAGCGGAATGAATGTTACGTATGTTGATGACGGTAATGAGATCTTGTCGATTTTTTGCGTGGATCATGAGAGCGAGAGAGCGATTACGCAGGTGACTGTACAGAGGTAGCTAATGCGAGGGAAAACTGCAAACCTGGTAGTTAAAGTGACTAACCACATAAGGCCTCAATAGTGTGATAGTGAGCCGGACGACAGCGGAGAAGTCTATAGGCAAACTTCATTAATGAAATGGTAATGTGCTTCATTTTCATGAAGCCGGGGGCAACCGAGGACTGCCAAATGGGGAATTTGACCGATAGAGAGATGATTTGAACCCATGGCCTTCACGACATTGACCGCTTGATCACTACCGGATTGTTTGATGGTGATCATACCATGCTGATGCTGCTTTCAGATTGATAAAGTCTCTGGCAATGTTCTACCATATTGTGAACACTTTCGGTAGTTCCTTCGACTTCCTTAAGTCACTGATTGACAAGATTTCGGCTGGGTGAAAACAGCCCGTTGTCTGCCATTTCACTTCCGGTTTTTTTCATTTCATTTGTTATCGATGCAACGTTGTGCTTGGTTTTTTGGGAGCGGAGGAATGGCTGGTTATTGACTTGAAAATCGGGAAAGTTTCCAGTGGTGAGGGGATCTCAGTCAGCTAAATCACTTCCGGATTCTATGGTGTGGACTCATTTAGATGAAGTAGTTTGTAATTTTTGGGTGACGTTTCTTAAAGCCCTTCGAATTGTGTTTTATTCTCAAAAATTCACAATTAGTGTTATATATATATATATTTGATAGCGCGCAGGATGCCAGTCGAACAACATTCAACCAGAATTATGTAGAAAATGGAAACACCGGGGCAAAATAGTGAACTTCAGGATAGCGAGTTTTGTTTTTTATGCTTTCAACATATACATTTTGCGTTTTTTTGTTGTTGTTTCCCGTTTTTTTATGAATTGAGTTTAGACGGCTAACAACGGTAAGCAAGCACCTCTTTGATGCCGTCTCCCTTTTCCTGTGCTGTAATCGTATACATGATGTAAAGGAGGGTGTAGTCTTACTAACTTCTTTTTGCCACCAGAACACTTTGAACTAAATTTAATCCGGGGACCTTTCTTATCCGGTCGTCCTTTTCGTGCGATATTTTTGCTTGCAGAACCATTGTTGAGGAACTTGAAAGACGAAAAGAATAGCATTACTTACCACAGCTTTATCATTCTGATTCTCATTTTTCAAGCTTGCTGTTCATGTTAGAGCACTGAAGGCTCATGTGGACCAATTTGGTCGTTCACGCCGTCGGGGCGACGAATGGCTGGTCACCTCACAAGATACGGACAGTTACATCTGCGATGTGCATGAACAGTTCTTGGGCACTGTAGTTATCACCGTACTCTCGGCACATCAATACTGCGTGATAGAGAATCCCGCGGACGAGAATGGTAGACCGCAATACGGAAAGAAAAAGTTGGTTCGCGGTGAAGCTTCGTTTTTCCTTCGTCCCGGTGAACTTTTACCGGAAGGCATACAAGATTCTTATATACTGGGCCCCGATGAGGGGCTGATATTGTCCGCTCTAGAACAGTTTGTCGATGAATTGTCGGAAGAACAACGAGAAGGTTCAACCGAAACTGTGGCAAAAAAACAAACTGTAAGCGACTTCGGTAATTATTCAAACCACTTGCTTTTGTAATAGCCGAATAGTTTTCCTTCAATCGTTTGGAAATTCCCACTAAGTACCCCCAACAAAGGACAAGTTGGTGAACAAGCCCATACGTATGCCATTACATTGCAGTGTATTAGAAGAAACTTTTGGGTATTGGGTTAGTCATCTAAAATGTGGGGGTCAAGGAAACTGGTGTTTTTCTGTACATAACCTTAAACCAGATGATCGTTTTATACCGATTATTATCAAGCCTAGGCTTTGCATTCGGATTGGGGTGGCTGGGCCAGGGCAGTCAATGGGGACCACAGTGCCACGGATTTACCAACCCGTTTAAGGTCGTGGGTTAGCAGTCGTGTTTTGAACTCAAGGGAAACTGTCGTGATTGGCCTTCACTATCCCCTTTAAATTCTTGTTAGAATTCAGTAACAAGAATAGGAATCACTAAAGATGAGCTTGTTGATCAATTCACCTCTTCTTGATTTTCCTTGTTTTCTTTAGCATAGATTTTCACTTCTGTTTACTTCAATGTTTAACGTCGAAAAAATTGAAAGAACTGATTCATGGTTTGTCCACTCCTCATTTTCTTTTGATCGGGTGATATTTTTTCACAAAGTGTTTCAGCATCAGATAGACTCATTTCACGAAACATGATGGTAGACATTATTCTTACAAGCGAAAAATCGATTTTTATAGCAAAGGATATGAGCAGATAAGTGACAAACGAACGGCAGATGAAAATGTAGCTAGTCGCCATGTTAAGATTCGGAAGTGTATTTTGCTGATTAATTGGATTCAGACCACATAATGCAGTTTCAAACATCCTCGGTCTTGATATATAGCAGTATTACTTGTACTTTACTCAATTTTTTCCAAAAGTTACCTAAGGCGGGAACTCGCTTGCGCCTGACTCGTTGCCACACCTGATCTAATGAGGCCTTATATGGTTCTATACCACCACGTCTCGGGGTCACGGCTGCTGGCCTCCATTCCCTGTGTAGTGGACCTTGGTGTCTATGGGCATTCTCCTTGCACTATGCTCATGCATGGAGTGTCATCAAAAAGATAGTAGTGATCAGTACCTTACAAGATAATATTTCTTGAAATGGACCAACTAGGCCGGGCTGGGCTTCCGAAATCCATTCACTGGATGATCGGATACACTGGGTGGTACGGTTAAGTGCCTCAGCCGGTGACGTTTGAACCCTTAGCTTGTTTTACCGTTGGGCATTTAATACTTTTTTCGTCACTACCGATCACATAGTGCTATGAGAAAGCAGGTCGAAATTATTAGGTGCTGTCTTGGACCGTACTGAGTATCAATGTACTTCCAGAATTGAATTTCAGTGAAGACACAAATCCATCAAGTTAGTTCCTAGCCGGATACGCTTCAAAAACAACATCACGATAGAAGTCGCAGGTAGAAAAAACTACATGTGTATAATTATATATGTATATATATACATGTATATATATGTACATATATATAGATGTCATTGAGCATGCCATTGCTACTGTATTCATAGAGGAACATGTGTGATTTAGAACAAAGAGACGACGTTGTGCTATCCAGTAAAGTTTTTCTCGGTAGTCTAAATGACGGTGAAGTTATGTTTAATCTTAAGTTTTGTACCTCTGAAGTGTAAATTGCTGTTGCAGGACTAGGTTCATTCGAAGCCGAACCTCATTCTTGCGGGGAAACAACTGGGTGAGGTTGATAGATTTAGTTACTTAGGCAGTTGTATCTCACTTGGTGGTCGTATATTAGATGAAGTGCCTTTGCGCATACAGAAGGCCCGATTGGTATTTGCTAATTTGCGACATCTGTAGCGTCGACGTAACGTCTGGTTATTGATCAAAGATCGAGTACACGCAGCAACAGTGAGGTGAGTATTGCTCTAGGGATCCGAAAAATGGCCGTTGAGAGCAGAAAATATGCGAAGACTTTTGGTGTTTGAGCACCGTTGTCTTCGTAGCATTGGTAGAATATGGTTGGAGGATTTCGAATAACTCAGAAGTTAGATGTAAGGTACTGAGTCCTAAGGTCTAGTCTTTAGAACACGCACTAAATCAGAATAAGTTAGGGTGTCGGGACATGTTTTGCGCATATTCACAGAACCCTTACCTCATTGTACGCTGTTCTTCGAGGCAGGTAAAATGGTTCGGAGTGGGCAGTCGATGACATGAGTAAAGGCACGAAAGCTTTGACCAATGGATTGCCTCGTGTAGGTTCGGTTAGACTGCCGAGTTGGGATCCACGAGATTTTCTCCAAGCGATGATTGAAGACAATAGGCCCAGTGTCGCAGTCAATAGCTTTCTTGGTTTCGAAACGTTTTTTCTTCTGAATAGTTCCCTAAGTTACTATTTGCCGTTGATTTTCATTATTCCTCGTTCTTTTTTCTGTTCGATCAGATGATACTGTAAGTTAGTACCCACAACCCGGGCACGTAGGTGTAAGGTTAATTGTTGTACAGCCTGAACTGAACTGAAGGGGAAATATTCCGTACTCTCTCCTTAGATCATCCAATTCATAAATATGTAAACCCGGGAACCGTGATTGTTGAGTTATTTGGGGCATGATAGCGAGGCCGTGAACAGCAAATTGTTTGGCAATGAGTGCCTTATTTCACATCTGTCCAGAAGCTTTTCCGAATTTTTAGAATTCTGTGTGCAGTCCTGAGTTAGCGTTGAGAAAACAGCCCTTCAGTCAGCGTCGTGAGCTCAGCAGTAGGATATTGAAATATCCTACCGGATAGTTACATGTTATCTGGCACGTCCCTGGATTGCTATTAAGGAAAGGCCAATGGCACTCGTGGTCAGACGTGAATAAGGTGCGTCCATGCTCGTTGAATAACCGGCCACGGACAAGAAGCAGCATTGTCGAGGGCGTGGTAAGTTTCGTCTGGCGAGCGTTCTCCCTAAAAATACCCCACGTTGGATGGGTTCACGGTGGTCTGGCAAGTATGTCCCACCAACGAAATAAGGCCATTGACTCTTGCCATGTTCCACTGATCCGGCAAGAGGCACATGGGCCAACCAACTGGTCACTGGCCCATCCGGAATAACAGTGGTACTTTGCAGATCGCGTTTGTTCACGCAAATTCTAGTGGTGGTGCATTCCCAGATAAAAACGCTTGCTCTGGACTGGACTACCCACTAGTACAATAGTCCTCAAAAGAGAACCATGTACAGCAATTGGTGATGTGGTAAAGGATCCTAGAAGGGCCATGATGTATGTTGAATTCCTTTTTTCCCAGCATCGTTTTCTTTTTCCCACGGTTTCGATGGCACTTGTTCCGTGTACTGATTGGTGCAAAGTTATAATACTATGAATAAAGTGGGGATCACTGATTATTGTCCCCCGATTTGAGAGCGACTTGTATCATAAACTCCTTATTCAGAGACGATCTCAAAAACCACGTACCTCGAGCCCCGATGAATGGTGGCCTGCAAATATTAGGCACTATACTTGTCGGTTTGTGATTCCTCTTGTTAATGATCTTGTTTTTATGCAGTGTCGACGACCAATTGTACTCTTGTTTGCCGTGGAATATAATCATCAGTTTTCTTTTTGTTGGTTCATGCGGTGCCTACCTTACAACCAGGACGGAGTGGCGTGACGTCATACTTAGGAAGACTATCAGCAAGGCTGTTGATCTTCATTTAGTTTTCTACCTAGTCTGAGCATCTTTTTGAATTCTGTTTGAGAGATTTCCCGTCCTCTTTTAGTTAGTCTTTTAATTGGTGCTGCAACTGACTGCACTGATTAGGACGAGCAAAAAACCACTTTGAGTAGCTTGCCGACATTAAACAATCGTCATTTGCATAGTCGTTCTTGATATCAAGCTGCTTCATAAATTTTTCGTCTTTTACACTAATATTTCCTTATAAGGGCATTTTCCCGAAAACGATCCGACGTTGAGTAACGAGGCTTAAATATTGTGGTCAATGAGCGTATGGGTAGTTGCGATTATTATACAAATCGGTTTGTTTGATATCATTTACCTGTTCTGTCTAGCATTGTCGTACCAGGCTTCGTCAGGAAGTTTGTACCCCAGTGCAACTTTTGAATTGAAATAATTGACTATTATGTTAGCAATCTATTACGTTTTTGGGTGACGTTCAAGCTGGGGATCGCAACTTTATTATAATAGACTCGTTCCAAGAAAGCGGATGAGCCGACTATATCTTTTCGATGCCAAACGTGAACGCCACTTGGTAGTTTAACTGTCGCGGCTGATCAATTGTTATGTTCAAAGATGTTTTTCGGATAATCGAAGACCTCGCTTTCGTCGCACAATTTCGATTTCGTTTAATCCTCACATCGCCTTGACTTGTTTGCCTGTTTTGGGACCGTAATGTAACCGGTTTTGGCTTAGCCGATACAAATATGTAGACATTGTCGTTTCCTGGTACTATATCCCATGTGGGTGAAGATGTTGGTGCTGCGAGACGGATGAACTGTGAAGGTTTGATGGCAATTTTCTGAGTCAGGAGATTTGAACCCTTTTCTGTCTGCGAATTCCGAACATTTTTTCTCATTCGCAAATTATGCCTAGAATAGCATGTCACCTTGAGGCTGGAAACGTAAAAACCGAGCTGACGTGGTTTTTTTCTCATCGTGAAATATTGATGAGCAAGGATAGATAGAATGAAGATTACTTTCTGAATCTACTTTTCTTGTTTCGTACTTGCCTTTCATTGTTGCCCATTAGTGAATGTTTCGTTCATTTTGCCTCATTTTCGTATGGGCTTTTTGACCGATATTTAGGCATATGTAAGCAATGCCTTCTCCCACGAACTTGTAAACAAATTGCAAAAGTATTCAGAAACTAATCAGTGTTTGCCAGCATTGTCTTCCATCTGTTTATGATGTTCTTCGAGGCGATGCCCGTGAATAGCCGGGAAATTTTCCACGCTTAGATTTTTCCAATCCCTTTACAAGCTTGGCTCATATGTTTGTTTTTCCATTATTCTAGCCCACCCGGATGGTACCATCTCTTTTCCCATTTCGGTTCCAGTTTCTAATTGTTTTCGGTAGTGGGGATCCGGTTTTCGTTGGAATGGTATTCCTGTAGTAGTACAGGATATTGACGATCCATATTCTATTCATGTATACTTTTCTTTCTCCACGTGTTTGTGCAGATGCGTAATCCGGGAGATCGATGGATGATTCGAGGTCCCTTAGAGTACATACCACCGATTCAGGTTAAGGTATTTGACCGTCGTCAAACGATTTCGCTAGATCAAAACGAAGGAATCTACGTTCGCACCATAAGCACGGGCCGCGTGCGTGCTGTGATTGGCCAGGCGTATATGCTTACCCACGATGAGGAACTGTGGTCCAAACCAATTCCACCCGACGTGGCTGAACTGATAACTCCTGATGTCGATCCGTTGCCAAGTCGAGAATTGCTCGCTCCTATGGCTCTTGATTTCCGAATGCAAATGAAACGGCCTTCACCTGATTTCAGTCGTGTAGTTACGTTCAAAGTTCCGCATAACGCTGCAGTACAAATTTACAATTTTCAGGATAAACGCTCTCGCGTCGAGTTTGGTCCAACCCTGGCCATGCTTGGCCCGGAGGAACAGTTCACCAAGTTGAGCCTGAGTGGTGGCCGACCGAAGAGGCCGAATATGATTAAAACTTTGTGTCTCATGTTGGGCCCGGATTTCTTCACAGATGTGATCGTTGTTGAGACTGCCGATCACGCACGACTTTCTCTTCAACTTGCCTACAACTGGCAGTTCGTTGTACCAACTCCATGTCCACCAGGCGAGGCGACAAAATTGTTTTCGATGCCAGACTTTATCGGAAAAGCGTCCAAAGCCATCGCATCACGGATTCGTGGCACAGTAGCCTCAGTAAATTTTGACGATTTTCACAAGGTTAGTGTAGTGTCTCTCGTTTGCAGTTAATTTTATGCTGTTCCGGTTTTGCCGTGGTCGATTGTGGTGTAGCGCTAGAATATTTGGAACACGTTCGTTTCCACTTCGAGCCTTGGACACAGTGAGATTGCTTCCTTTCGTGTTAACCTGTATCCATCTGACTTGCTAATTCATCTTTGACCTCAGTTGTCGTCTCAAAAAAGTGCCCATGGTCCGAGGGAACACTGCGAGCAGACCAAAAAAGCCCTGTACTCCGTGGCAAATGCAACACAGGAGTGCTTTCTTCGTGAACCTCAGAAACGACGTATGTTCCCATCTTCAGATGCCCGTAGATCGGTACGTCCGAATGCAACATCCCAGAGGTTTCAGCTGACCAAGAGTCTGGTGAATGATCGCGAGCCGTGATAGATAGCGAAACTTGAGGAAATGGAGAAGACTACAGCTGTCGGCAACAGCGGCAACCTTCGCCGACTGATTAGGAATGTAGGTCCACCGAAGCCGAGCATTAGCGAAGTGGTTTAGGAATCCGACGACAAACTGATTCACTCAGGATCGTCGATTGGTGCGTTGGGCAGAACTCTTTAGGGTGCAGTTTGTTTGCCCCACGGTCTCAGTGGGTCTTCCAACTCTGCCTGCAAATAAACCCAGACAGATGGATACCAGCCCTCTGTTGGAAATGGAGGTTTTGGAGATTGGTTTTCTTAAAAGGTTTAGGGCAGTTGGACCAGATGGACTGTCACTATCCTGCTTGAAGGATGGGTGGCAAAGTGTTAAAATCAGTTTACAAAACGCCTAGGACTGGAGTTAATCGGTGATTGTACCGCTCTACCAGAAACGTGGTAGATCCTTATGCAAAAACCATAGAGAAATTAGTTTACAAATCATCGTATCCAAACTGCTTGCTTGCACTATCCTCTACCGTTTATCCATTAGTCGCGAAGGTGTATGCGTGAGAATCAAACGGGTTTCCGTCTCGATCGGGGTTGCATTGACCTTATTTTTTCCTTTTGCACCAAATCTTAGAACATAAGCGCATGTTCCGTAAATCCAGGATTTCCGTCTTTCTTGACTTGAAAGCGGTGTTCAACTTAGTCGATCGTGCAGTTCTTTGGTGTTACCTCACGATGAAGAATGTGTGCCAGCGAAATTCAATTCACTCATTCAGTCTCTATAGGCGACCAACCAAAATCGAGTTCGTGGTTATGGCGATGTTCCACTCGAGTTCACTACGGAAAGTTTTCCTCGTCTTTTCTTTGTCATTGAAATAGTTATGAAAATAGCCCTAATCTCATGAGGAAATAAAAGCATTTAAATCTGCTCAGACACGAGTCTGTGTGATTTAGAATATCCAAGTTTTTGGTTTTTCTCGGTAGTCTAAATGACGGTGAAGTTATGTTTAATCTTAAGTTTTGTACCTCTGAAGTGTAAATTGCTGTTGCAGGACTAGGTTCATTCGAAGCCGAACCTCATTCTTGCGGGGAAACAACTGGGTGAGGTTGATAGATTTAGTTACTTAGGCAGTTGTATCTCACTTGGTGGTCGTATATTAGATGAAGTGCCTTTGCGCATACAGAAGGCCCGATTGGTATTTGCTAATTTGCGACATCTGTAGCGTCGACGTAACGTCTGGTTATTGATCAAAGATCGAGTACACGCAGCAACAGTGAGGTGAGTATTGCTCTAGGGATCCGAAAAATGGCCGTTGAGAGCAGAAAATATGCGAAGACTTTTGGTGTTTGAGCACCGTTGTCTTCGTAGCATTGGTAGAATATGGTTGGAGGATTTCGAATAACTCAGAAGTTAGATGTAAGGTACTGAGTCCTAAGGTCTAGTCTTTAGAACACGCACTAAATCAGAATAAGTTAGGGTGTCGGGACATGTTTTGCGCATATTCACAGAACCCTTACCTCATTGTACGCTGTTCTTCGAGGCAGGTAAAATGGTTCGGAGTGGGCAGTCGATGACATGAGTAAAGGCACGAAAGCTTTGACCAATGGATTGCCTCGTGTAGGTTCGGTTAGACTGCCGAGTTGGGATCCACGAGATTTTCTCCAAGCGATGATTGAAGACAATAGGCCCAGTGTCGCAGTCAATAGCTTTCTTGGTTTCGAAACGTTTTTTCTTCTGAATAGTTCCCTAAGTTACTATTTGCCGTTGATTTTCATTATTCCTCGTTCTTTTTTCTGTTCGATCAGATGATACTGTAAGTTAGTACCCACAACCCGGGCACGTAGGTGTAAGGTTAATTGTTGTACAGCCTGAACTGAACTGAAGGGGAAATATTCCGTACTCTCTCCTTAGATCATCCAATTCATAAATATGTAAACCCGGGAACCGTGATTGTTGAGTTATTTGGGGCATGATAGCGAGGCCGTGAACAGCAAATTGTTTGGCAATGAGTGCCTTATTTCACATCTGTCCAGAAGCTTTTCCGAATTTTTAGAATTCTGTGTGCAGTCCTGAGTTAGCGTTGAGAAAACAGCCCTTCAGTCAGCGTCGTGAGCTCAGCAGTAGGATATTGAAATATCCTACCGGATAGTTACATGTTATCTGGCACGTCCCTGGATTGCTATTAAGGAAAGGCCAATGGCACTCGTGGTCAGACGTGAATAAGGTGCGTCCATGCTCGTTGAATAACCGGCCACGGACAAGAAGCAGCATTGTCGAGGGCGTGGTAAGTTTCGTCTGGCGAGCGTTCTCCCTAAAAATACCCCACGTTGGATGGGTTCACGGTGGTCTGGCAAGTATGTCCCACCAACGAAATAAGGCCATTGACTCTTGCCATGTTCCACTGATCCGGCAAGAGGCACATGGGCCAACCAACTGGTCACTGGCCCATCCGGAATAACAGTGGTACTTTGCAGATCGCGTTTGTTCACGCAAATTCTAGTGGTGGTGCATTCCCAGATAAAAACGCTTGCTCTGGACTGGACTACCCACTAGTACAATAGTCCTCAAAAGAGAACCATGTACAGCAATTGGTGATGTGGTAAAGGATCCTAGAAGGGCCATGATGTATGTTGAATTCCTTTTTTCCCAGCATCGTTTTCTTTTTCCCACGGTTTCGATGGCACTTGTTCCGTGTACTGATTGGTGCAAAGTTATAATACTATGAATAAAGTGGGGATCACTGATTATTGTCCCCCGATTTGAGAGCGACTTGTATCATAAACTCCTTATTCAGAGACGATCTCAAAAACCACGTACCTCGAGCCCCGATGAATGGTGGCCTGCAAATATTAGGCACTATACTTGTCGGTTTGTGATTCCTCTTGTTAATGATCTTGTTTTTATGCAGTGTCGACGACCAATTGTACTCTTGTTTGCCGTGGAATATAATCATCAGTTTTCTTTTTGTTGGTTCATGCGGTGCCTACCTTACAACCAGGACGGAGTGGCGTGACGTCATACTTAGGAAGACTATCAGCAAGGCTGTTGATCTTCATTTAGTTTTCTACCTAGTCTGAGCATCTTTTTGAATTCTGTTTGAGAGATTTCCCGTCCTCTTTTAGTTAGTCTTTTAATTGGTGCTGCAACTGACTGCACTGATTAGGACGAGCAAAAAACCACTTTGAGTAGCTTGCCGACATTAAACAATCGTCATTTGCATAGTCGTTCTTGATATCAAGCTGCTTCATAAATTTTTCGTCTTTTACACTAATATTTCCTTATAAGGGCATTTTCCCGAAAACGATCCGACGTTGAGTAACGAGGCTTAAATATTGTGGTCAATGAGCGTATGGGTAGTTGCGATTATTATACAAATCGGTTTGTTTGATATCATTTACCTGTTCTGTCTAGCATTGTCGTACCAGGCTTCGTCAGGAAGTTTGTACCCCAGTGCAACTTTTGAATTGAAATAATTGACTATTATGTTAGCAATCTATTACGTTTTTGGGTGACGTTCAAGCTGGGGATCGCAACTTTATTATAATAGACTCGTTCCAAGAAAGCGGATGAGCCGACTATATCTTTTCGATAGTGACGGGGATTACTCTTTAGTCATTCCAGTCGCCGTCCCCCAAGCAGTGTGAATTTTTTAAGCACTTTTAGTATTGGTTTATTACTAGAAAACTGAATGTGATGCCTCGGTGATTTTTTTTATTCTTGGAATTCGTTATATTGTGTTTTTTTGCAGCTGGTAGTGGTGTGGTGAAACATGACATTTTTGGATATTCTTTTGATTTGTTTAATCTCAACATTATCCTAACAGTTGTTCGTTTCAAGTATGTTACAGTAGAATGGGAGCTGTGCATGTTGCTACTTCTTGAGGACGGCGGCTGTGTAATCCATGAACTCTGTCTGATGCGTTGCATGTGGCCTTCGGGAGTCGTATCTGAGCGTGTATTTGCTTTCATTTATTCCTTGTCAATTGTTTTCGCCCAAATCTTCGCTATTTTCCATCTGTTTATTACGCTTTTTTCATTTACTGAATCCTGAACCGTTAGTAATTCCTTTTTGCCTTATTTCGGAATTATATCGAAGTTGTTTGGAATAACCGCTGGTTTAGTGAGACTTTGCACTCTTAACTCTAAAAAGTGACTCATCTAGACCACACCTCCATGTGCGTTTTTATTGGACGATGCAATGGTTGTCTGCGTATTCGCGTATAACTTGCACTTGCACGATATTTTGGGTTGGCCAGTGCTGTTCCCACGTTCCATTCAAGCTAAAGCGGTCCTATCTTGCATTCCAGAGTTCTTCTAAGATAATCCGGGCGTCCGTCTTTGGGTTGGATGAGAACCATCAGATCCGCGGTAGATTCGTGTTTCCTGAGAACAATTTACACATAACCAGCATTGATGTTCAGTCGGTCGAACCGGTGGATCAGCGTACACGAGAATCGCTCCAAAAGTCTGTCCAGTTGGCAATTGAGATCACCACCAGCTCACAGGAAGCTGCCGCCAGGTTAGTTTCCGTGGATTTTTGTATGTTTATCCAACCTTAATATCCTTATTGCCCGTATATGATCTCTTCGTATCCACACCCTGTCGTTTCCTAGACTAGTTGGATTGTTTTCCGACACTGCTAATTTGCCCCTAGATCACTACAAAAGCATTTTAAACTCGAAAGACAAAATTACGCCGGCGTTGATGTGTTTACTTACACTTGACCAAGCATCTTCCATCCAGCTATTATTTTTTATGTTCTTCATTTAACGCAATTTCTCTTTCCATTACGGCCATGCCCACATTTGATTTCTTCTCTCACTGGAATAATGATTAAACCCTCCACCTTGCAGTGATTTTCTTGGCAGTCGCTCTTACTAGTTCTGGGTAACAGTAATTAGTTGTCCCAATCCATTGTGTATCCGAATTCCTTATATGGCCGGATGCATTCTGGCATTCTATATATTGGTATTACTTAGAAGAATGACGCAACCATGCTAAGCAACAATGCGATCAGTCTACTTAACACGAAATCCCTTTTGGTGTTCTGTTGTAATGTATGAAGCTTCCGGGTCAATACCACTAACTCCGTTAGTTGCACAGACATCCTTTTAGCTGTTGACCCAAGCAGCATGTCTCGTCCTGCTACTTAGGATTCGCTGTCTCATTATCATCATCGTTCAGTGTTAAACAGCAAGGCAAGCCTCGCTGACCGCGGCCTTTCCCCAAAGGTTAAATATGTCTATAAAAAGATTGAATATCGCTGCAGCCAACATACGGAACACAGTCTAACTGCACAAACGCACATTCTCAATCATTCCGATTCGACAGAAAATGACAACAAGATCGCCGCTGTTCGCGATTCACTGTCTTCAGTGTGTCCAGCCAGCTAGTTGACGAGTCTTTCGGACCCCAAACACAAAGACGTGGGACACATACTTTCCCTAATTTCGCTCTACATTTTCTCATCCGGCGTCGCCACGTCATCTGTTGATCTCCGCATTGCTTCTTCCACTCGGTGGGGAAACAAAATAGGGCACAATATGGTAGACGAGTGGTCGACATACGCAATACGTGACCCAACCAGCTTAGTCTACTAAGTCTTATACGATGAAACAATGTGTTCTGAGAGCCAGCACCTAGTACTAGATTCCTGACCTCTGCATTACTCACCCGGTCACTCCATCCAATCCTAGCCATACTACGCAAACATCGGTAGTGGAAAACCTCCAACCGAGGAACATCACCCACACGAATATTCAACGTCTCGCAGGCGTACAACAGAACTGAACGCACTGCAGCACAGTACACACGACCTTTCAAATTCAGTGGAATATCAGGCCGACGCCACAAGTGCTTCAATCCAGCGTAAGCTGCACGAGCCTTGGATATACGCATACTTACCTCCACTGCCGAGCTACCATCGTTCGACACGCAGCTACCAAGGTAGGTGAACGGTCTACAATCGTGAGTTCTTCTCCGCTCAGCACCAAGTTCGGCACCGCTGCAGTCCAGTCCTGTAACAGCACTTTACACTTTGAAGGTCCGAAGCACATGCCAAACCGAGCGACCAATCTCGAGTGTCTATCTAGTGCCCGTTGTGCATGGTCCGCAGACTCGAACAGGCACACGACGTCATCTGCGTAGTCTAGGTCACATAGCTTCCCTCCATTTCCCAGTTTGAGTGCCACATCTTGGGGGACCTCTTGAGGCATTTTCCATCTCCTCGTCCATGACAAAGTTGAACAGGAATGGAGAGATGGGACGTCCTTGTCGGACGCCACTAGTCGTTTCGAATGAACTTGATAGTTCACCGTATACCTTCACGCGACCATAGGTAAGCAAGTACAATCCTCACGGGCACATGAATTTCGCTGGCATAACACATGATAGAGGGCACTGAATAGTGCTGGTCAATCCACGGAGTCGAAAGCACCTTTCGAGTCCAGGAAGACTACGATCGTAGGGCGCCAGTGCGTGTGGCGCGTTTCGAGTATCTGTCGAAGAGTGAATATCTGGTCGATGCAACCTCGATTTGCACGAAATTCGGCCTGTTGTTCGCGGATGTTGCTCTCAAGAATCGCTGTCAAACGGCGCAGTATTATCGAAACTAACACCTTAGTAACTATCAGAATTAAACTAATCCCACGATGATTGCTCAGTCACTCCGTGTACCCTTCTTGAAGATGGGTATAATCAGTGACTCACCCCATGATGGCGGGATATGCTCCTTGTTCCAAATATCACGAAGCAAGCAGGTAAGTGATTTCACTAGCACTTCTCCACCCAATTTGAAAAGAACTGGGGGAAGGTCGTCGGGGCCGGCAGCTTTTCCCCTCTTCAGAAGCCGAATATTCGACTGCACTTCCACTTCCGTTGGGGGATTGAGTGACACCTCCCAAGGTTTCACAGCTCCAGACGTCCGACTAGATACGATAGCGTGTGGCCAGTTAAACTGATCCTTGAAATGTTCTACCCAACGGTCCAGTCTTTCCTGTCTATCGTGAATGAGCTCTCCAGTCCAATCGCACACGACTTCACTAACCGAAGTTCGCCGCCCACCGCTGTCGCGTATAAGCTTAAACAGTCTTTGACTGTTACCTGAAGCGGACGCCACTTCCATCTCTTCCGCTACCTTAACCCACCAGTTTTCGCGGTCATCCCTAAGGCTTATGGTCAACTGACGCTGCAACTGCCGATGCATCTTATTCATTTCCTTGCAGTTAGGCATCTCGCGTTTTTGCTCCATTAGACTTAGCGACGCTTGCGAGATCTAGTGTTTTTGATGAACGCTAGATCTAGGACCACAGGCGAAATCTGCTGCCAAATGCATAGCCTTCTTAATTTGATCCCACTGATCGTCTACATTGCTGCTCGTCGAAGTTCTTATTCCCTCGGACAGTTTCTGTTTGTAGCTGTTGCGAACAGCCGAATCAGACAAACGTTCGACAGCCAATCGGATTTGTGGCCTGCGTCGATGGCCATTCAGCTGCAGCAAAAATCGCATTAGAACTAACGCATGGTCCGATTCGACGTACGTGGTCCAGTATGATCTACAGTTCTAGACAGAACCGCGGCAACGGTAGCTAACTGCGATATGGTCAATCTGACTCAAAGTACCTGTCGAGTTAGAGCGCCATGTCGCAGTGCGACGCGAACTGTGTCGAAAATCCGTACGAGATAGGAATAAATGATTATCTGCACAGAATTGGAGAAGTCTTTCCCCGTTGTCTGTTTGCTGTGCAGGCAAGACGCACCACCCACCTAAACAGGATTCCGATGCACTCAGTTTTCCAACTTGTGCATTAAAGTCACCTGCCACCACTACAATGTCAGAGCGTTTGCTCTTCCGAACAAGAGTGACGAGGTTATTGTAAAATTCGTCTTTCTCCATATCAGAGCTGCAGTCTGTTTGAGCGTATGCCGAGATGGCAGGTAAACAGCGCTTAACACTAATATCCTTTCGGACGCCGACGGATTCCTGCAGTCTCATGGCACACAACCGACTGTTAACCGGGATCCAATCTAAAACGGCCGTTTCAGCCTTCTCACTCAAGACTGTTCCTACACCACGTTGACCCACAGTTTGAGCTTCTTCGTCTCCTGAAGTGTGAAGGAAATATCTTGACGAGACGTTTGGCGCAGTTAGTCGAAATACTCTACTCGAATCCTGAATTCGTGTTTCACTCATGCAGCAGACATCAATCGGAAGTGAGTCCGTTGTCAAAGCCAAACACGTCTGTTGTCCGGCGTGAGTGAAAGTGCGCACATTGAGGGAACCCAGATGCAGAGGCTGACGAGACTTGAGAAAATGTGAGGAGCTAACAGACTGAAAACCACCTACTACACTACTTGACAATAAACCGTTGCGAGTATCGGGCGTGTTATCAATGGAGATACTATGGGTAGGCAGAAGGGGCAGACAGATTCGGTTGGAGACAGCGGAGATAGGTTGAATAAACGAGAGGGAATTCTGAGCAGTGACATACTTATCACTGCCCCAACCCCATCGCTCGATGCAATGGGCAGCGCGGTCCTGATTATCCTGCGCGACAACTGATGCAGTATGGAATTATTTGTAGGCGTGTGACTCATGGGGATTGATGGACGGGTATTGCTAGGGAGTCCAGTCGCTAAACCGATGAGCGATTAGGGTTCTTAACCAAAGCCTTTGGTTCTGACAAGAACCTGACCGCAAGGCAGCGGGAAAAAGCTGAGTGGGCGCCCATCTACCTGGATCAATTATTTTTCCACTCGTTTTTCCGACTGAGCTGCTAACTCATATCAAACCCCAATTTGGAGGGCCAGCAGACTACTTCGTCAGGCCTCTACCCATTGACCTTCCAGGCATGATTGAGTGTTCGGCTTGAGATAAGCTATCCTGTATAGCTCGTTGGATCATGGAAGCTCGAAAGCCTTCACACCACGTCAGCGTGGTGTCTCGCTGTCTCTGCATGCGCGGTACCGTTTCGCCGAGATGTTTCAGTCCTGGGTATTCTGAATCTTGGTTGAGTGTCGGCTCGCTCTCTTTGCGTCGGTGTGCTCTTTGATGCTTGCACTTCCAGGACAGTGGAGTTGATTGGAATCTAGTAGATGGATCGTTCTTTAAGGGTTTTGATACTTCAACCGACCTGTTATTCGTATCAAATTCTGTTACATTTTCGGTAGCAAGACTATCGGATTTGTTGCATGCAGTTGAACGTGTTAACCTCGAAAATTTGACTCACATATTGATAAAAGCAGTGTGAATGCGGGAAATGCAAAAACCGCAAGTGGAATCAAAACAAAAGAGGAATATATTTCTGAAGAGATGTTTAGTCTTGAGTGAGCGTTGGTTAGAAAGGGGATTATGTAGAATTCATCGTTTGGTCTTAGAGCTTCTATTTCTTTCAACAGCTACGTGGCGATATTCATAGTCAATAAAGTAGTAATTGGCCTATGTGAGGTAATCAACGATTGGAATTTGAGCTCGTGACATTCCCTCTCAAACTCCACGATGTTGACCGCCCGACCGCGTCAAATCATGACTTACCATCCGGGCTTATCCGATTGCGTCAATAAACACGTGTCGTTCTTCACGCTGGAAGTGGCTAGAAGTGATTAAAGCTCTATTTTTGCACCAGAATATTATTTAAACGGTGTCCTGAATATATTCGTGAATCAACGGTGATTGGTATGATCGATGAACGAGCTCAGCATCCATGGAAATTCCTTGGAATTCCGGTACCAAACCTAAATTTACAGTGTACAAGTAAAGGTTGGTTTGAACGGCAGAGTACCAAAACATATATCTCATGTATGGCACTAACCGAGAAGATGACCGTGTGTGCCCTATGAGTTTTTTCTTTCTACCACAGACGATAATATTTGCAAGGAAATTATTCGTCTTCCTTATATTTATCAGCTAAAAACCTCGATGTTAACTGGAGCTGTGATTGGCATTATGTTTTGTGGCAACCCATAGTCTCATTGTTTTCTTGTAACGCTATCCCCATTTGAGGTTAGAGTCATCTTAATTTTGCGATGGATAAATCGACGTCTGAGGTCAGTCAGAGTGAAACCAGAAAAGGACTTGACCAAAGCCCATAACCTGCAAAATCAAAAATTCGCATGTCGTTATTGTCTTTTGATAGTAATTTCAACTGCTTCTTAATCTTGGAACCAATTCCAGTTTAAACGCTTAATTTCACTCGTCCGCATTCGACCTTCTCACGTTGCTCACCGATAACCATTAAGTCGACAAAAGAATTTCGGTGGTTTTGATTGTGATAGACACAAGAGTCCATCATGCTAAGACAATCCTGAATATACATCACAGATTGCTTTGGTATTCATACTTACTAAATTACAATAACAAGGCGACTCAAATCGTTAGTGGGTCGCTTAGTCAATATGTTGCGGTTAAAAGAGCACGCCCGTACGGCTCATCTTTCCAACAAATCTCTTTCGGTCAGACATGAAGCTGATCGACTGGAACAAGAAGCTCGCGGCTGCTTAGAACGACAAAAGATTCGAGATGAGGCTGCCGCTGAAGAAGCTCGTCGGGCACTTCTTGAAACTCGTGTCCAATTGGCTGCGTTAGAAAGTTGCGGTCAAGCGACAGCGGACGCCAAGAGTCGGGCGGATGCTGCTCGCATCCAAAGTAAGGCTGCGGTCGAGTTGGCCAAACTTCATGCCGAGGCAACCAAAATCGAAACGGTGGGTTTGCTTTCTGAATCATTAATATACCCACTAAAGGTTCGTAATTGTTGTCCCATTTATTATTAAGTTGAACTCGGCATACAAAGTTGCTCCTCATTGTGAGAATATTCAAGTAGCTTTTTCATTTTCTGTTCTCTCAGTAAGTCAGTTTTAGTTCCGTGTGTTCCGTTCGACTAGGTAACTAGATAAGGCGTTGCAAGCTGCGGCTAGATTCTCTCGATAAAGCTGATATGCATGCACATCTCGGCGTGGGTGTTGTTTTCGTTAAATGGGTGAACTAAGTTGTATGATCAGCGAGGCAGGTACAGTGTGCCGAAATTTCTGTTTGCTCGCAATTGATATATACCGTGTTCTGACATGCATTCGCAAAACGGGATAGTAATTATCGTACTTCATTTACAAATGGAACGGTTTCATTGTGGTTATTCATGTGTCAACTGCAAAGATTTAGTACACCTATTGATTTCAGACTCAGATCTTCTGGCGTCTTGCATCGGTAGAAACATTTTGATTAATTATGCGGCTATTGTTTTTCCAATTTTACAGATTTGTCATGCTTCGCTACACTGGTTCTGGAGGAGAGACGTTAGAACAGTTTTCGGAACAGCATTCGATAGGCAAAATCATAGCCAAGGTTATAAGTTAGTGATTACACAACACACATAGTACAAACCCTATCTACCAAAATGTTCTAGAATGAGTGATAACAAAGTTAACGCATGTAGAATATTCTGTAATTTTTTAATCTTTCATACGGTCTTTGGGTGCATATGCTTTTCTATTCATGCTCACGGTCAAGTTCCCAAAAGGCTGTTGTAGTGTTGTGCTCAACTCCAACTTCAAATCCGTTTTTAAATCAGTACTAATTAAACACTATTCCCTGTAATGCTAATTAATTTCCCTAGAGTGGTTCAAAAATGATGTCAGTTAATTTGGGATGATTGTGACCCCATGATGCGCGTGATACTTGCGTACCACTAGAATGATTAATAGTTCGTGGAATTGCCATTTTGAAAAGGTGAATTAACACACTAATGACCGCCAATTGATACCTTGCTAATACGTCCAGGAAGGTCTTCAAATGTTTTGACGTTACACCAAGAACCAGATATTCAGTGCAGTTTGATCCACTGCTAACCGTGCCCGCATGTGACATTAGTTATTACTTCACATCACCGAATAACCGTCACAACGAGACTCCACCTTGACAAGCTGTGACGGCTTTCGAGCGTCCATGATCCAACGAGCTATACAGGATAGCTTATCTCAAGCCGAACACTCAATCATGCCTGGAAGGTCAATGGGTAGAGGCCTGACGAAGTAGTCTGCTGGCCCTCCAAATTGGGGTTTGATATGAGTTAGCAGCTCAGTCGGAAAAACGAGTGGAAGACTAATTGATCCAAGTAGATGGGCGCCCACTCAACTTTTTCCCGCTGCCTTGCGGTCAGGTTCTTGTCAGAACCAAAGGCTTTGGTTAAGAACCCTAATCGCTCATCGGTTTAGCGACTGGACTCCCTAGCAATACCCGTCCATCAATCCCCATGAGTTACACGTTTGCAAATAATTCCATACTGCATCAGTTGTCGCGCAGGATAATCAGGACCGCGCTCCTCATTGCATCGAGCGAGGTGGGTAGTGTTACATATGCTAGTGCTCG
>LUCM01008108.1:0-28951 GCA_008360955.1 Fasciolopsis buskii
TTATAGTTCTGACGAAAGCAGGTTGGATAACGGATCCTCGGAGCTGAAAAAACAGGCGATTGGGAAAGAAAATAACCAAAACGGTCATCAAAAATTAAGTTTAGTCGGCGAAATCGAATAAGCGGGAGACTTACCGTTCCCCTTGGACGCAAAATGTGAGGAAGGGATGTAATAGACGAGCCATAGTTACCACCCAACACCATGGTTGAATTGCCGGTTGGTCCGGAGTGAGTAGTCAAAATATTACGCGTGGGTAGGGAAGATGGATTGGTGGACAGAAACTGAGGTCTCTGTTGCAAGAAGTAGCTGGTAGGTACCGAACTTTTGTTTACCTGGGTGGTGAGGTAAGCGCCCGTAACCGGAATCGTGGTCGAACTTGGCGCTTGGTTACATGGCAATGACGATATCCGGGAATTCTGAAAGCAAAAACATAACTTAATTACCGACTGATGTAACTCGGTGAAAAAGCTCTTCCTTCCATACTATGTCTTTAGACCGAAAACTCGGGGTGGGTTCACCAACATAAACTACTTATTCGATTTGGATAGTCCACAGACAACCCAGGACTAAGAAAGACAATTTACGACAAGTACGGGCGAATTTTTTCCTATCTCGATATTCTCTCGCATTGTTTATTTCTTCTGGTAAGATTCCGATAGCATTTAGTTTGTACTTTGATTTGTGCTAAGGAAACACGTGCAAAAAGCATATTGCTGGAAAAAAATTCAAATTGAACGAAAAAGTCCAAGATTAAGTCACAAATGCATTTTCATACTACTGATAGTGAAACAGATGATTCGAAGAAGTTACCTGAACACCGAATCCTCTAGAGACAGTAGAGGTACGCCAACTGGAGGGGAGCACAACACTGCTAGGCCCAGACTCAACCGCAACAGAAGCACTACCGGGGACGGTAATTGCAGTACCCACACCGAGTCCATCTGAGTCTGGGCCTGTTGCACTGATACCACCAGACGAAGCAGTAGGGTTAGTTCCAGGACCGGTACCCATCAAATCAATGGCACCGCTACCAGAAAAGTGGGTCAGACGACCTAGCGACGGAGCAAGCAATTGCTGTGATTGCTTCGTTTGATGACCTGAATTGAGTGAGGATGAGGAAGAAGTACACCCAGGAATACGCTGATGTTGTGACTGGGAACCTCCAACGTGAGCGAAGGAGATCACTGTGCTCGCCGAAGCAAGTGAGTGGGTTCCAAAACCGCCGCGTATCGGTAACTAAAGCGAAATCGTCATTGAAAAGGTCGACAATCAATGAAAAAACATGAGAAAGGCATTCAAAAATTCATAACGAAAAACTAGGAGGGCCATTCTACCACCGTCCAACGACGAGTTACATTTGAAAAAAGGGAATACGTCACAACGAGAATGAACTCTCACCATAACGCTTGTCCCACGTTGACTGTTGGCATGTGCAAAAGACATATGACTCCCGCTGAGGTTCATTGGTAGCGTAGCAACGATACCAGATCCCCCGGGGTCCAGCTGCAATGACAATTGCCCCGATTGAGTGGCATCTGACGCATGAATATTTGACTGTGAGGAGTGGTAAATACTTGTCGGAGTGGAAGTAGCAGAGACATTACCAGAGGTGCACACTGAAGCGATGGGCATGGAGTTCAGTTGGGACGCTGAAAAGGCTTCAGCTCTCAATCGAGCTTCGCGTTCTTCTTTATTTTTGATTACCATTGCTGGTGTGATCAAAGTATCTGGATTAATATTATGTTCCTGAAGAGTGATTAAACGAAATGGATATAAATATTAGAGTTGCGTGTATCTTAGAGTACTTCAATATTTGAAGGAACAATAAACATGCATTCATGTAACCGGTTGCTCCATCGAAATTAAGTAGACAAAAAAGTAGTTCACCAGCTGGTCAACATACCTAGCCCGTCGGGATCTCATGCTGTTTCCCTAATAAAATCTTGAGAAAAACCGCTTAACCATCTATCTGGTCAAGGAACGGTTACCGCAGCAAAGCGATACGCATATACGAATTACCTTTAACATACAAAACCGATGACTGCAAGACCCCGATTGTCCTTTCTAAGCATAACAAGACAGCATTAAAATTAAACCTTCAGATACTATTATTCTTCTCTCGGCGGCCAGCTCTAGATTTCGCAGCACAATTTTAAGGGAACTAGCAGGGCTGTTGGATATCTTGATAAATGCATGGATGAATAGAAACTCAAGTGTCCAAATTCTGGTTTGCTGTTCAGTCAACTATGAACTGAGAGGATATCAGGTAGTCATGGGGCGCTATTGTCTCGGAGATGACGTCAGACGACCCTCATGTACATTTGCGTTTGACTCCAGAGAGAGTACAACTACCCAATGACACCTTCAGTAGGTTGGCCAACATACTGGCGGTGTCACACCTTAGTTGGCGGTGAAACGCTTGTGACAAACGTCGAGTTCAGTGACAACAAGGCCGTGAAAAACCATAAAAACTAATACTTAAAATCATTGAAAGTCGCTGAACCTGGTATACCGTTCCAGTAAGCCTGAGACAATTCTGATTCCGTCACATTCAAAAGTACCCACATCATAGGAGAACAAATACCGAGTCGTCTGATTAGTCCTACTAAGGTGAAGGGATACAAATTATTGGGTGTGGTTACAAAGGCGCAAACGGCAAAAAAATTTCGGGTGTATCTAGAAAGCACTAGTTTGCCAACTAATTTTACTAATTAAAAATAACTTCACCGCGAAAGACAAAATAGGTTTCAAACAACAATTTTGTTTGGTAAATTATTAGCCACCATAAACAACCATAGATCCTAAGGGAAGACTGATGACTGGCTTGATAAAAGAAAAGAAACGTGAAGATATGCCTTACTTGTAGTGCCGCTATGTGCGTCGGATTCTTCTGAATGATTGGACCAGTATGAGTCAAAGAGCATGGAGGTAGATTAGATTCACACGCGGATGACGAGGTTTGGTCATGAACTGTTTGATGTCTGTGATGCCGATGGTGGGTTAGAAGCGCCGGTGCAGTTGGAGCATGACCAACGTGGCTGAGTGGCACGACAGGTAGCGATCCTGACGAACCGTGATGGTGACCGTAGATGGTCCCAGATGTGCTACTTCCCGAGGAATAGATTCCAGAACCTGTGGAGTAGGTAGATCCAAGAGAAACCAAATGCGAAGAGCTACTCAAGTTACCACTTAAGGGACGACGCGTAGCTGTGCTTCTGTATGACTGGGATGATGACATCGAGTGCACCGGCGATAAGGAGTCTAGGACAGCCTTTCGAACGATTCGCGCTTGACTGTCATCAGATGCCCTGAGATTAGCTAGCAGCTGATTTAGTTGTCCTGGGGCAGAAGCGGATGAATCGGATAACAAGTTGTTTGAGATCTCAGCAACAGATGCACCAACAGAAACGCCACAGGATGGCAAGCACTGAAACGAAAAATGTATTGTACAAGAAGCCGATAAAATTGCTGATAACGGACACTGAATTCAACGTTGAAAATACTTGTTCCCGGGCCACGATCATCATACTCAACATACTTCTTTGTCACCTAGCTATATAATCCATCCCCGCCATTAAAAAGTGCAATCTATCACTGTAGTAACGATTAAATTATCAAGAATTCGAGCTTATTGACGGCGGTGATTGTGCGCAAAGCCATAGTTTCAAAAGTACCGGATAATTACGGCATTTGGTAGTATGACCCACATGACCGACAGAAAAAACGTTGCGCATGTGTAAGGTAAGCAAACGGTAAGAAAAAATTAATGACGCGTGTTTGCGGGAGTTAACCAAATGGTGGAAGCCGATTTTAACTGAACTGCGAAGATAAACGGCTGTGAGCTGAACGTGATATTCGTTATGATATTCGGACTCAGATAAGCTTAAAATGGATTCGCTTTCCGAACTCAGCGTCACCGTTATGCACAATCGGTGATCCGCAACAGTTCTTTCTCCAATAAAGAACTGACCTTTCATACTGGATTAATATTATTCATGATGACCATGCAGAGCTTATCATTCAAAAGGTTTACAACATGGACATGAGCTTATGTTCAGAGATTTATTGCGAAGTGAAAACTTGGTCAAGGCAACCCCGAAACCGATTTGATCCCACTCATGAGCCTTTCATGAGGATTAGATAATCGAAGGAGAATAATGACTGCGAGCAGTATGGATTCCTTGATTACCAAACTACTCCCGGAGATTTTCACCCGAGGGCCGAATACCTTTTGGAAATCGATACAATCGTCCATTTACATCAGTCCTTGAAAATCTCTTCCATACCCCAAAATGAACTCAAGGATCTCGTTAACTCCGACGTTACCACCTTGTCATCATTTTTGAAGATGACTGACACAACCCTCTGCTCCAGTCACATTTCATTTTCCATCTTCAGACGAATCTACTGAGCCACTCATGACTAACTCGTCATGCTACAATTTGCAAACAGATGTAATAAAGGAAACTTGTAAATAATTTCATATTTGTTGACTCTTCTTTGTACTTCGCAAGCACCGGAACACAAAAATATTAAGAAAGGATATTTTTGAGTGCATCATGATCGGCGATATATATATATATGCCTTCAAATGGGAGACGCAGTCGGTAAAAAACGCTTGCGAATTTTTAACTTCTGCCAACTGGTGCTCACAAGACTGCGGACCAGGTTGGCATATTCGGGAGACTGGGCGAGTTAGACGTCGCTAGCAACAATAACGAGGTTAAATCAAGCAACCTAAAAAAACCAGATGACTCAAATTGATTCATAGTTATAAAATCATCAACCATTTCGTCCACAACAATACTTACCATACGAACAATGAAACTGAAACGGGGTAATTTGGCTCATGATTCTATCAGCACCCCAAACTCACTTAGTTTCCAATCATGAGAAAAGCAAGTTATATTCCACTCACAACACAGTAAACGTTGTAAGAGCACGTACCTGATATGCGAGATAGGCTCGGTAACGACTGAGGGCATTAGCACTGTCAGCCACGCCACCGCAAAGATACGACGGAGTAGCTCCCGTTGACAAAGGTCCTGATTGTGATATGGTTCCTGCAATCCCAGCAGCTGCAGCAGCTGCACTCTTCAATTTATTTTTCACTTTTCGTCCTGTCGGACCATGAGGTGCTGTCGTGCCGTGAACAAGAGCTAAAAAGAGACATAAGGGAAACACAGTTAGAGGGAACTACATTGAAAGGTCACGGTGAGATCCGACCGCATTTTCTAGTTGCGAAATAACTTCTCGAAAGGGAAGCGAAACTTCAGGACTAAATGACGTGAGGAGCGTATCGAAAAATCGATGCACCATGTATTAGCTTTTATTGTCAATGTCCACATCGAGGGAGCATTTAATTAACCGTTCTGAGTGATTGAAAAAACATAGAGCGAAGGAGTTAAAGATTACGAAAAAGGAATATAAAATGTTGAATCAGTGCAACTAGAATCAGCGAGAGAAGGATGATTCGAGAAAAACACCTAACTATTCACAAGTCAGTGATTGGCCATCGTTAACTACAGTTTGTCTGTGGGTGTTCCACTACACCTTTGCCTAGACCGAAGCAGAAGGTTGTGTTAGGGGCCCCCATCATAAGCGCCTGAACAAAGATGGGGCCCGTACTAAATAAACGTTTTTCCCAGCAAATGAATTGCTGTGGTCTTTCATCATTTCGCTCGACATCTTCAACAGCTCGCTTTTCATTTTCCGGATCGAATGACAAGGCAGACAAAATTCGTTCGGCATCGTCGTCAAATGACATTCGCACGCCACGGTAGATATATTCATTATTGCCAGAAAACTAAACTAAATCAATTATCCAACTTTTGAAACTCTAGGGAATCGATCTACATTTCACATGCTGAATGGTCTCAGAGAGGTATACAAACATCTGATAAGTTCATTTGAAAGCTGCTAGTGGACTAAGTTTGCTTTTGTGACATGTTCTGCGTCGCTAGATTCCTCTTACTAGGCTTTTGTCTGCAAACAATCTAGATTTATTGCTCAAACACGTTCTTGCAAATTACTAATCGGCCATTAGTCTAAACATCTATCAAATCGGATTTCGGGTTTAGTTGTATGATTGGTTATCGATTGAATTGGTTGCAATTTTGTCGAATTTTCCGACCAGCAAATTGATCAATGTTGGCTGTGTGACAATGAGTGCCTCCGAGCATCGCCTTCATTGGGCTTTTGACTCAGTTTTGACAAAGTCAGCAGTCGACATTCTCACAGTTCGGTGTTATCTTCACACCTACAAGTTAGGTTAATTTAAAACAACTACGCAGGCCAAAAAAAACCGAAAATATGTGGTGATACGTTTATACCATGTTAGTGAAATCCAACATCAACAATCGACTTGATATCCATGCAGAATGAGGAACTGGTGGTAAAAATAGAAGACTTACACGGCCCCGAAAGACCCCCGTCATCGCTGGTGAACAAATCCACTGCTGAGGCAGACTGTGGAAAAATGAAGGTGCCATTTGAGAGTGCAGCAGTAGCAGCAGCCACCACAGACAACATCCGGGAGTGCATCAAAAGACACTGGCGGGCCCCACGATAACTCCGAACTGGTACATAATTGTTCATAAAGAATTCCGCCAGCCGGAAGTTAGGGCACACAGTGGATAGACTGTTATTAGCATCAAACAGCAAATCCTGAATTTTCGTGATACACTATCAGACAGAAATCGGAGAATAGAAAACAAGTTAGTTTGCGATAAACAGAAAAAACGATAAAATAGTGCATAAGCAAAAAACATACCATGTACAAAGCAGCTTCTTCGTATGGCAACCACTCCAAAGGCTTTCCCACGTGAAGTTGACCGCCGCTGACGCTTTGTGTGCTGTTTCCCTGTCCGGATGGTTGACCGGTTGTCGTCTGAGAAACTCCGAATCGTGATGAGAGAGGAGACGCAGCCTAGGATTAACGAAATGACAACTTTAGCAGAACCTCATTGCAAATGTGACTTTAATCTTGACTCGAAAAGTGATACTTACCAACGCTCACTTTTTGAGTTAGTTTTCGGCTGCTTCATGGCACAAAGCTCTTTGTCATGTCACATCTATTTGATAATTAAAATTCTTTCCTGGAGTCTATAGCTGCGAAACGCTCACAAAACATGGCTGGTTAATTTCCCTAAAGCTACATCATCTCGTGGTACCAGTTCTGAGGCTGAGCTTTCAAATCTTTTTCAAACATAACAGTTCGACGTCGAGTGATTTGATTCTGGGGTTAGTTCTGGTTTATCTCACCTACTTTTGAAGACAGAACACCTGCTGTATATTAGAAATTCGCGAGAGCCAAGTTTCGGGTAAGGTGTATAATTTGCCCGTTATTTTGTTGTTATTAGTAAGGTTATTCAAAAATCTACATAATTAGCTGAGCGCCCCTATGCATGTACCTTTGTTCAGGACCAAATTCTCAAATGAGCTAGCCATCGCATCTTTTGCGTTCTTCCTACGGTGTTCGGGTTTTCTCGGACTGTGTGATTGGGGTTAGTTTGTGGGCATGTCTTAGACTGCATGTTTCCAATGAAACGATATCCGGTCGAAGTAAAAAACACTTAGAGATATCAAAACGTGACTCGAAATACGTTGCTCCACGAGTGAGTTTCCCTGATATCATCATCCCATGCATTGGTCAGCGTGTCTCGGGCAAAACTGTCTTTTCTAAGGTTCTAAAAATATATTATTCCACCATTTTTGGGTTTAATAAGCGTCGACAGTCTCTTCTTCCAATCGCCTCATTCTAAACGATTGGAATCGTTGGCATCTGATTCCGGTAAACACCAAATTAAAGTCTGACCGATATTCGTCAATACAAAGGGAGAAACTTACTGCGTTTCATTTTCTAGACAATGACACAGGACTACCTCATCTGACTTGATGATGACTACATACGATAAAATGATTGATTTTCTGAATCGCAATATTATCTTCTATGTTCCACAAACACTATGTCGGAAGGGATTTCAGCATTCACCAGCAAACAAATTCCGGTTTCTCTAACGCTAGAGTCTGTTTAATCCGAATATTGCCAGGAAAAATAAACCTTTCAATTGGAAAAATTCTTTTCCAGCAGCAGAGAAGGTATATTACTTGAAAGTACACAATTATTGAGTCAAAAGTAGTGATCCAATTGGCCGTTAGAAGAGCCACTGTGCAACTCGCGAGTCGTATAGAGAATGTTTACAGTAGTGGAACAAGACGGTGGCGCAAGTCTTTGAGCTAAGGAGACGGATCCGAAGTGTTAATTTTCGGAAAAGTTGAAAGAAGTGGAAACTCAAATTACCATTTACGTGTAGGAATTAACCGTACTATTAGCTCTCAAATGTCTCCTTTTAACAGGTGAAGAACCCAAATGTGAGATGATCCACAACAATAACAAAATCGAAAGCATGTGATCTAAATGGTCACAAGTTGAAAATGCGCGGTCAAACAAAGAACTTACCGAGACACTGTGGTGTAAAGAACGTCCAGGAGAGGTATGGGCATAACGTGCAAGTGTCGCAGAATTAGGGAAAGGATCTATACTCGCAGCTGCAGTAGTCTGAAGTTGATATGACAATGATTTCCCAATCTGGCTTCCAGCAGCCATGGCCGCAACGGCCGCAACACTGGAGCTAGCTGTGGATCCAGCATTGGATCGCCGTAAGCGATTGTTTCGTGCACTGCCTACTTCTTTATTGTAGGTAGCGCGAGGAATATGTAGCCGCGAAGTAGCCCCGTTATTCGACTGTGCGTGACCTGTCGTCAAAACTGTACCGCTGGCGTTGTAGTTGTTACTAACAATTCCACTGAATGGTCCAGAGTTGGAAAAACCGGGACCATAACTAATTCCAGATCCAGCCACAGAAGCAGCAACCTCACGAGCACCGGTAACGCCACGAGAGGATGATAAGGAGCACGGAGACGGCGCCATGGAAACATCAGAATCTTCACCTATGTTAAAAAAGGCATTTAAAAGAGAAGAATGACAATCAACAGGGTTGTCTAGATAAGACAAGCGGCGAAAAACACTTTGAATCCAGTTATTTTGGCAACAAATTTGCAAAACGTCGCGAAAAGACCTAATGAAAAGGGGACTTGGTTGAAGCCTAACCTTTTACTGAGATGAGAAAAATGAACTGGGTGCAGCCTGGTTCATTAGGGCACCTGATCTATTAGCACCCTGTTAGGTTCTGTGGGACCCTAAATTTCAGGATTGCGGTTGCCGGTTTCGCAGCGTAATCGGAACTAGCAGAAGACCCGGTATTTGTTCTTCTATGATGTGGGTACTTTTGAATGTGACGGAATCAGAATTGTCTCAGGCTTACTGGAACGGTATACCAGGTTCAGCGACTTTCAATGATTTTAAGTATTAGTTTTCATGGTTTTTCACGGCCTTGTTGTCACTGAACTCGACGTTTGGTTCCAGGTTTCACCTGCAAAACTAGGTTGTGGACACAGCGGTATGTTGGCTCACCTACTGAAGGTGTATTGGAGTTGTTGACTCTCTTGGAGTCAAACTGCAAATGTACCTGAGGGTCGCTCTGAACGTCATCTCGAGACAATAGCGCCCTCATTGACTACCTGATTTCTCAGTTACATAGTTGATGAAACACCAAACCAGAAGTTGGACATTTGAGTTTCTATTCATACATGCATTTATCAAAATATCCTACAGCATTATACGTACGTAATACTTGATTTTTTGATGACCGTTTTTGGTTATTTTCTTTCTCAATTGCGCCTGTTTTCAGTCCTCGAGCGCTCCGTTATCCAACCTGGTTTCGTCAGAACTATAACTGCCACGAGTACGGCGGCCGTTTCGGTTGTACCACATCAGCCTGTCCTCGTCCTTCCTTCAATGGTAACTTCACTCACAATTTGCGTGTCAGATTTAGCAGGGATCTCAAACAAGCGCCCGGTTGTCCATCTTCTCAATTCCGCGCATAAATTATTCCGGATATTTCGTACCAGTACCACTGTGCAATTATTTCAGCTTTGTTGCCTCACCTAATCACATGCAATTATGGGTCTGGAAGCTCACCTGTAACCTTCAGTTTCAGTAGCCATTTGGGGCCGAACGGTGCTGTGGGAAGGTCGACATTATGTTGCAGCACGAATCCGGGATCAGTGCCCAACCAATACCCCGTTCCGGCCGTTCGTGGCTCGTGAATGCAATGGTTGTGTATGCTAGTCATAAATTGGAATCTGACTCCTATATCACACGAATGCAGTAGTTTCCCCTCCCCCCCTAGCAAATGCAATCCCGTCCGTTTTTTTATATCTTACCAGCTTATCATTCCTCCTCGCGATGCCTGTCCGTTGTTGTGTGTCATTTCCAAGCCATTTGTTTGAGTGACTGCTATCTCTGTTGTGCTAGTGCGAAGGAATTTCATCAATCTACATACCTGTTCTCCTCTGTACATTTTATCACTCCAATCTGTTGCAATGTTTTAATTGTAAAGTTTGCTTTTTGCCCTATCCATGAAGCAGAATCGTTTACTTCGTATAAACTCCTTTTTTCCCCTGCGCTGTTTGCGAATAGTTGCGGCAGTTGTAAATCGCTATTTTCAATGGGAATATCGCTTTCATCGGTTCTATATTCGCATCATACCAGCGGAATCCGTATTCAGACTTGTTGTTTGTCTGGCGGGTTAAACGACTTCAGATACTCTGTATTCTGCATGATTCTTAAACTTGGTTTTGAACCTGGCTAGTCGCGTGCATCCATTTTGCAAACTTGCAACTAGTTATAAATTCTGGCGTAACGCACTTTGCCTGACAGACTTGCCGATGCGTCCGTACGGACTGAGCCACGTTTTTATACCTATGAAGACCAAATGTCAGGGAGCCGGTCGGGTAGCAATTCGGATTACTTTTGACATAGTCCTGAAATAATGCGAAAAGTGGCAATACCAGTAAACAGGATAATTGGGCCATGATTGCCATTGTTGTTCTTGATACATTTTTAGTAGTAGGAGATTGAATGTTTTCATGAAATAATTCACCATGTGATATCATCGCTCAACTCACTATAAAGAAACCATGGAAGCACCGTGCAGCTGTTTCATCCTTGTTAGGAATCATCAGCAGTGCATATCCACCGCGCTCAAACTGGGACGCGAACCCGAACAAGGACGAACGATTCTGAGTCAAACGCCTTAGCCATTACGCTACCGAGCAGGCTCTGAACGGTTTGTTGAACTTCACCACATGACGATGTTGCACATATTCGTCACTGATTTGCACGGTTACTGTCCGCTAGCTCACAACGATCGACCTCAACTGATAGATGACTTCTCTGCAGGTAGCCTAATTACGACGAAGGTAGTTATTTACGTAAGTGTCTCGCCCACTTTGTTCATGGATATCGTATTGTGTTGACCGTCTAGTACAAGCGAAAGGCGTACGTGTAAAAATCAAGCCGGTTGCCGGTCCGGACAGAGTTAGTATACGTTACAGCTAACAGACTAAGATTCCGTCATGCCTGGAAGGTTAGTGCGTGGATGTCAGGACGAAAGAGTCTCCTGGTTTCCCAAATTATGAATTGATTAGGGGTGACAAATCAATCAAAAGGTAAATGAAAGGTTAGCTCATACAACCAAATGGGCTTCCATCCAGTCCTTTGGACATGTTCTTGTTAAATCCAAGGGATTTGGTTGGTAACCCTAATCGTTCTCTTGCTTAGTGCTGGTCTTCCTAACAATAACTGCCTAGCATCTCCAATGGATTACGCGAGTAGAAAATTCCATACAGCATCGATGGTCGCCCAAGATAATCGGGACTGTGCTGCCTATTGCATCGAGTGGTGATAAGTATACCAGTATTCAGTTCCCTCACTATTACTCAACTCGAGTATCCCATGTCCATCGGTGAGCCCATAATACCTCCACTGATAACATGCTCGATACTGGCAGCGATTCATAGTCAGATAGTGCCATTAATGGTTTCCGGTCTCGTAGTTCACATTTTCTCAGACCTCATCGCCTTCGGAATCTCGGCTCTGTTGACGTGCGTACTCCTGTGTATGTCAATCAATAGGCGAAATGTCATAGAATTTGAGAGTCTAATCACGACAAACACGAAATCCTCGACCACAGGGCAAAATACTTCAAGGAGCAGTTTATCTGGAAATGTGCAAATGTAAGTTCTATGACCTTAACAACTGGGAGTCCTTGGGACGTGTTATTTGGACCTTAACAAAATCGGAAACAGAATCGGGCACTCAACTGTTAAAGCGGAGGAAGTCGATCGTTCCCGACGACGGTTATCTCATCCAATAAGATTTATTTTATTCATTTGACAATCAGGGAAATGGAGTAACTATCATGCAACCACTCAGTATTTGGATATCTGAGGGAAATAGCACATTTGGTTTGGTAAACTGTCATGCTCTTTGGGGCATCTTCCATCTTTTTCATCTTCATCACCCAACCAACTCTCACTTGTGACTCCATGCAGCTCAAGGGTGCAACACGGTCTACACCCCGGTAAACCGACAGGCGGAGTAAAGCAGTTTGAGGATAAATACGATTAAAACTCTTGATGAGACGGCTTCAAGCATGCGAAGACGAATACTACCAAATAGGCATAGACAATCAGTTGGGTCCGACGACTGTCAAGGGAATTCTTCCGATCCGCAGGATTGCATGAATCTTTGGGCTACAGTCAGTTGCACCGAATGGCGAGTGGGTATCTAAGGCACCACTGGTGACCGTGCATCAAGTTCGTTTCGGACGCATTACGTGTCCCAGATGGGTAGACGCCTAGCAAAGTGCGTACGAACCGCTTGATTGGTCACCGGCTTCCAGCATTTGAAGATTGCGTTGCTGGGTAGATTAACCTTGGTTGTGTACGTGCTAGTAATGCTATCTCGAAGAGAGGCCGGATAGTACTGGGGATGGCACTACGTAAATTATTTCCACGTATCATCATGGATTTCGTCTTTACAGTTATATATAATGGGGACAGTTAGTGATCTGCCCGATAGAGGCGACGGTAGTGCAGAAGGTGATTTCAAAAATTCTGACATACAATCAACTTCATTTAGAGATTGCTGCAGGCTTTGCAAGTTCGCGTGCGCTATTAATCGAGTTGAAAACAATGTCTTCCTCATAAGACATGAAGTGATTCCTGGCAAGTGTCTATCCTCATAACAAAAGACAGCTAAAAGCAAATGGTGCACACGATCATGCTAGACGTCAATTGTGACCAGATGGGTGATGCAACAGAGTGGTGCAAAACAGTGGATCAGAGTGGAGGCTTTCGACAGGTCATCGTGTAAAAAAAAAGGGATGGATGTCGAAACTTTGCAATCATAAGGAATAACCGATATAGGGCTCCATCAAGGGAACGGAAATGATTTGATTGTTGACGAAACAGGATATGCACTGTAAGACAACCAGATTCAACTAAAGAGAAGACTATTTCGACGGTGCACGAGGCTGAATACGTTGAGATACGGACCAATTGCCGTCCGCCAATGATGACTGGCGGTTTTGGAAACTCAAACCATTGACTGTTGTGGTGACAAGCGTTTGGTCAGTGTGACTAGAAGCCACTAAAATGTGAAAATTGGTTGATCCTAGTAGGATTCGAAACATCGAACAACTAAGCTAAAATACTAGTATAGTTAACTAAAATAGAATTGACATGACGAAACCAACATAGACGGCAAAGCAGTTACTTATGAGCCGATTCACCTTGGTTGTGTATTTGAACATGTTCATCCAGTAACGAGGGCGACGGCGGTAACTGTTCCGGTGTAGCTCCCCTCCTAGAACCAGAGCCACCAAACAATTTGCGCCGTTTCAAGCTGGGTCCGGTCGATGGCGTGCGAGCTTTGGATGGGCTAAACGAAACGACGTCTTCAACTTTATCCACCTGACTAACGGCACTTGCTGAAGAGCTCACGTTTGACTCGGAACGCTTTAAAGGCATTCCAACAGCAGAAAGACTGTTGCACGTAGACGACATGGGAGTGACAATTGGCAGGGTAATCGGGGGCAACTCTTCTTCGGTCATTGGTTCCGATTCGTACCCCCAATCAATTTCATCGAAATCTATGGGAAATCCGTGGCATGTTTTGTGATCCAAACCAACAGCCTCAAGCTCAACCATTGATAAATGAGAGTCAATCTTGCTCTGAAAGCGCAAAACTTTGGTAGAATCCGCAGACATAAACGGCTCCCATACCTGATTAAATGAATTTGACAGACAGATAGGAAAATAGCGGTTTGGGGAGGATGACTGTACAACGCCGATTCTGTGAAAACATCAAACTAAACAATAGCCGATAAGATATCATTACCGCGGCTGTGCGCAGGAAATCCGATATCAAAGTCTTTTTCCAGAAGACGATATCAATGCAGTTTTTAGAGATTGGTTCATTGTGGTTTAATGAGATACGCAAAACAGTAAAAAAAATCAAAGCTACAGGAAAATGTGAACGAAAAGACCGATCAGCCTTTAGGTTTTAAAGGCCATATCTTCCGAAGTACGCGCCCTTTGACTGGCTACGCTACATTTCTGTAATCCTATTTCGTTTTATTGTTGTCAGATATTTGGTTCCATTATGTTATCCGTTCGATGCCGCAATCGCTCGGAATTACTTCTGATCAAAAACCGTATCGCTTCTCAACATCGACCGGGATCGCGCGCTGCTACACCTTTACAGTTTTCTGCGATTATGCTAAGGCGCCCTAATGTACCTCAGTCACCCAGGATACCCATGTGCCAACTGGAGAACGAAACTTCAGCACAAAATCCCGAATCTGCCTGTCATGTTGGAATGTGGGATGCAGATGCTTACTGCATTTCTGTGCATGTTTCACAACTGCGGGATCGATATTTCTTGTGTCTGAATTACGTCTACCCAGGTCCTCTTGCTTACCTATTTATGCCCTCCATACGGGCACATCTTGCTAGATGTACCCCTTTGGGCCATAAGACGATTCCGGGCTTAATGTTGTTGTGATCCCACAGTGCCTTGGTCTCTTGGAAACCAGTTATATCAATATTCGTCAAACTACGGTTCACGAGCACTCCGCTCAACGTGATCCTGCTCGCAGTTTGTTGGGCTAACCGTTAAGGATGCCTCCCACAGCACACTTCAGGATTTAGTTAATCGCATTCCATGATGCAACCTCCTAATTGCACGATGTGGGAGCGCCCGCGCGCGGACCAGCGGATGATGATACTTATCACGCTGCTGAGATTGGCCTTGGTGTGCGATGCATTAATCCCGACTGCGTAGCCACAATGGCGGATCTCAATCGACTTGTCTTCACTAATAGTGACTTCCAACTTCTAAAGACGGTCCACGCTGGTCGANCTGTCTCTTATACACATCTAGATGTGTATAAGAGACAGGCTGAAGAGCTCACGTTTGACTCGGAACGCTTTAAAGGCATTCCAACAGCAGAAAGACTGTTGCACGTAGACGACATGGGAGTGACAATTGGCAGGGTAATCGGGGGCAACTCTTCTTCGGTCATTGGTTCCGATTCGTACCCCCAATCAATTTCATCGAAATCTATGGGAAATCCGTGGCATGTTTTGTGATCCAAACCAACAGCCTCAAGCTCAACCATTGATAAATGAGAGTCAATCTTGCTCTGAAAGCGCAAAACTTTGGTAGAATCCGCAGACATAAACGGCTCCCATACCTGATTAAATGAATTTGACAGACAGATAGGAAAATAGCGGTTTGGGGAGGATGACTGTACAACGCCGATTCTGTGAAAACATCAAACTAAACAATAGCCGATAAGATATCATTACCGCGGCTGTGCGCAGGAAATCCGATATCAAAGTCTTTTTCCAGAAGACGATATCAATGCAGTTTTTAGAGATTGGTTCATTGTGGTTTAATGAGATACGCAAAACAGTAAAAAAAATCAAAGCTACAGGAAAATGTGAACGAAAAGACCGATCAGCCTTTAGGTTTTAAAGGCCATATCTTCCGAAGTACGCGCCCTTTGACTGGCTACGCTACATTTCTGTAATCCTATTTCGTTTTATTGTTGTCAGATATTTGGTTCCATTATGTTATCCGTTCGATGCCGCAATCGCTCGGAATTACTTCTGATCAAAAACCGTATCGCTTCTCAACATCGACCGGGATCGCGCGCTGCTACACCTCAACGATTTAGAAGGGGTACACGTGCTGGATGAGAGGCAGCTCTAAAAAGCACCCTCCCAAGCAAGATGCCCATTCCGGCATTGTTGAGTACCAACATCCGCTCTCTGTTTACTAAAACGTCGGATCTATCCCTCACACTTCAATCGCCTATCAATGTTCACACGTGTGTGATCTGCATACAAGGCTCGTGGTTGAACACGCATGTCGCTGATCCGTTGGTGTCGATAGACAGCTTCAGACTCCATCGGCAGGACAGTTTCGGACGAGAAGACTGGAGGCCGTGTGACAACATACATAAGCCCCTTCTGGTCCAGCAAGTCCGAATTTGTTCGTACGTACTCTGTCAATGGAACTGACTGTCTCGTGACAATGTCATCTTAGGTTTTCTGGCTATACCAGCAATATCATAACGAATTTACATATTGCCCGCTTTAGCTGGCCACAAAATATTGCACATTTTTTTCACTTTTTTCTAGTATCTATTGTTCCTCTTCTTGAAGATAATCTGCATATTATTGCAGGTAGTTTTTATCATGCATCTGTCTTACCACTAACTGTGTTTGATTTGACTGATCTCTGCATTTCTCCCACCAGAGGCGATTCCATTTTAGATAGTTATTACCAACCACCACGATTTATTTTCCCTGAAACTGCTTGCTGCAATTTCAAGTAGCGACCACTGTTTGCTTTTGTTAAGGTCCAAGATACATTTCAAGTCAGCATTCCATTCCGTCAGGCGAACAAATCAAATCCGAGTTCGCCTCTGTAACCTTTCACACAACAACCTCATTGTTCTTCAGAAATCCCTTGCGATCGCATCTAACTGCTTCTGTTTTGAATCCCTGCTCAATGACAATGTCAAACCTTTCACAGAGACGACCAACACAACCTTTGATATTTGCTGCCCCTCAGAAACAATATTCATCTCAAATGGCCGTATCTGCACACAGAAACTGAAATCCCTAGAACGATGCAAGGAGCACTTCTACAAATCCCGTAACAACTCAAGATTGCGGTGGTTTTCCAATTTAATAAAATATGAAATCCGACGCATAGACGTTACATCCGCCAGCCAACTGTCGAGTGGTAACAACAATCGACTCCCATTGCAAGGCATTCGATTGTTGTGTGAAAAGAAGAAGCATATGAAAACTCCTGCTGATGTCGACAGTATCAATCGTGCTTTCATTCATCCTTCCAATCATACCCCGGTCAGGGTGATGAAATGACAATTACAATTCTTTATAAAATTACCACAGTGGTTGATCCCGACAGCCTATCTCCAGCTCTTTTAAGGCATGGTGCTGTAGCTCTGACCGATGCCTTTACTTCTCTCACTAACTCGACATTAATCTCCTCCTCCATCCCTGACCGTTGCAGACCCGTCACCATTATTCCCATCCCCAAATCTAACAGTACTACTGCTTTGGCAAAATGCATCCGTCCCATCGCCTCAAGACCTGGTCTTAAACTGACGGAGTATGCTATACTTAAGCGCTTGCATTCTTCTATGTATTCTCCTGATAACCCATTTCAGTTTGCCTATAAATCTAACAGGTCCACTTTAAACGCTGTTACCTCCCTCATCATTTACCAAATTTGTAAATCCTTAAACGCATCAATCCAATCTGTGTGTTGCGCCTCCCTGGGCTATTCGTCGGCATTTGACTCAGTCCCACGGTCTTTCCTACTTCACAAACTGCAAACATTTGATTGTCCCAGTTCTTTATTAGCATGGCTGTCTGATTACTGTACTAACCGAACCCAGTGCACATGAATGGACGGAAGTTTCGAAACCGTTGATTAACAACTCAGGAGTGCTATAGAGTGCTGTTCTTTCACCGTTTCTTGTCTCTACTTACATCAGCGACTGATCAACCAGCTCACCTTGTCATCTGTTTAAGCATGCTGATGACGTTGACCTCTCTCAAGCCGTTTAGAACAACGATGATTTTCAAAGTTTTTCCAACAACTTGTTCTATGTTTATGATTTCTCTGCACGAGGTGGTTTACATCTCAACACATCCAAGTGTTTCGAATGTTTTCTCTCCCTCTCTCAGTCAACCTACCCGTTCGAAACGTCTTCCATCAACTGAAAGTCTCTTAATAGGGTTGATTCTTTGAGATATCTAGGGGTTACTATCGATAAAAATCTCAAGTGGATTAATCACATTTCTGCCTGTTTAAAGAATCTCCGACGGTTGTCATTTCAACTCAGGAAGCTCGACACTACAAGGTGAAACAAAGCACCATCTCCATATTTGTATACCAGTGTTTTTCCAATCCTTCTTTACTGTTCTCCAGTTATTTGTCCAGGGTTTCTTAAAAAAGACTTGAAAATTATTCGCCGGGGACTGTCAGTTATTAGCCGGGTGTCCTTCATACCACTAGCGGAATTGTCCCGTAGTCTGTGATCAACACTTACCAGCATGTGAGAAATTTGCTCACAAAATTATTTCTGACCGCACGCATTCTCTGCACATTGATCTTTCAAAGTGTCGCTCTCATATTTCGACACGATCCGATTTTCATTCCGTATCCTCCAGAATCAATCTTTATAGGAACTCCACGGTCTCATATTTAGCACGAATTTTGACAAACCGTGACGGTGTTTTCGCTTATTCCTGAGCAGTCTGTCCTAATGCGATATGATTATTCCTGGATTCCTGGAATCTTTATGAGGCGATGAGTGTAAATTTTTTATTACTGTTTTATTTATTAATTTCTTTTCCCCCCAATTTATTTGTTTACCTCACATTTTTTAACTGAAATTTGACATTATTTTTGTACACAAGTCTATACAATGCAATACAATACAGGANCTACTTCACAAACTGCAAACATTTGATTGTCCCAGTTCTTTATTAGCATGGCTGTCTGATTACTGTACTAACCGAACCCAGTGCACATGAATGGACGGAAGTTTCGAAACCGTTGATTAACAACTCAGGAGTGCTATAGAGTGCTGTTCTTTCACCGTTTCTTGTCTCTACTTACATCAGCGACTGATCAACCAGCTCACCTTGTCATCTGTTTAAGTATGCTGATGACGTTGCCCTCTCTCAAGCCGTTTCGAACAACGATGATTTTCAAAGTTTTTCCAACAACCTATCCTTCGTTTACGGTTTCTCGGCACGAGCTGGTTTAAACCTCAACATATCTAAATGTTTCGAATGCATATTCTCTATCACTCGTTCGACCTATCCATCTGAAACGCCTCCCATCAACTCTTGCTAAAGCTGATTCTGTTAAATATCTAGGAGTTATTGTCGATAAAAATCTGAATTGGACTTCTCACATTTCTACCTGTGTAAAGAACCTCCGACGGTTGTCATTTCAAATCAGGAAACTTCCGCACTACAAGGTGAAACAAAGCACCACCTCCCAATTTGTATGGAAATGTTTTTCCAATCCTTCTTTACTCTTCTTCAATTATTTTTATCGGGTTTACTTAAAATAGACCAAAATTCTTCGACGGGGCTATTAATTATTAGCCATATGTTCTTCGTACCACTAACTGAATTGTCCGTTAACCTCTGTGATCAACACTTATCAACATGTGAGATATTCGCTAACAAAATTCTTTCTGATCTCACGCATTCTCTGCACAACGATCTTATAATGTTCCATTCCCATATTTTTACATGGTCTGCTTTTCGTTCCATACCGTCGAAAACCATTATCTATGGGAACTCCACTGTCCCATAGTTAGCACGAATTTTGACAAGCCGTGACCGGGTTTCAGTCGAGTTCATGAGCAACCTGTTATGATGTGCTATGATTATCTCTGTATGAGTTCTGTTATATTTTTTGCGAGGTCATAAATGTATTTTTATTTGATTTATTTTTTTCCATTTAATTTTTACCCTCACATTTTTTGACTGAAATGCGACATTATTGATTGTACGCAAAGTATATACAATACAATACAAAACTCAGAACACGGAACGTCTGATTCGTAAATTTCAACAAATAATTTTGCCAGAAGATATCAAGTGGACGTTCATTATCGCAACAGAGTAGGAAGGGTCTTAGTATTTCCCCAAACTGGGAGGGATTCTCGCCATCAATTCGAGAATATCAAAAAACTCACAAAGAGTTGGGCAGGAGTAGGTGCGGTGAATCCGAACAATTCTTCCGGTGCGCCTTCGAACTTGGCCGGTAGCTCTGTTTGGAAACTGTTATATGTAAGTAGCGCGGATGAATCTGATGACATTTGGTCCTCCAAAGAACTCAAGTATTCCCTAACCTCGTAGTGGGCTACTTCCCACTTGTCGAATCCGGAATAGCCAAGTTGCTGTTCCAGACTCTGCGGGTCAGGTAATATGATTTCGCTATGTGTTTGATCAGCATGAATGTCCATTAAGCAGTATCCGAAATCATCAAACTCTTCTGGCGACAACGACTGACGATCAAACTCCATTCCAGACACGGGGGGATGTTCATCAGTGAACTCCTCATTATGCAAATTAGATTCGGTAAGTGCCAAGCTCCACGCAAGAACATCGGATGAATCTTCAAAAAGTTCGAATGCACTGTTGAGCTAAACAAAAATGGAAGTTTAAAAAATGACTTGTAGGCGCAACAATAAGCTCACGTGCGTTGACGAAAAAAAAGTAAAACCAAGAAAGCATGCGAGACTTGTTACGTTGAAGCTTATGCCAGCCCAGTGAAGAGGAACTAGCAACTGAAGGATTGCAAATGAATAGTGTACACGCAACTGAATCCGATGTCGATCCTAGTAACAAATTCGTCTAATTCAGCTACGGCTCCCAGTATCGGGAAGCGATTTGAAATGGAGACCCAGTCTTGTATTCGTATTTCACAATCAACCGGTTCCAAACACCTTCAAAGGAATGTCAACCTACCTCTATTACTTGGTAGAAGTGAACCCTACCTGGACTCTTGTTGAAAAGCACAACAGGTTTCATATGTTTACTGTCCGAAGCGATGCGGAAGCCCTTATTCCTGCATGAGAGCAGAGGTATTTCAACAACTATTGTAACCGATGATTGGAAAGTAAACAGTGTTCTCTCTGGTAAATCCGGCTGAAAGAATCATAGAGGACAATTAAGTTTCGGTTAGCGGCCCACGAAGATTCTGAGATGAAAATAAATCCCACTGGCACATCGGTTAGTAAAAGGCAGTAGAAAGTTCACCAGTCACTTAATCAAAAAAAGCAGCATTCCAAATGAGATTGCCTGCACTCACAGAAAACTCTCCGGTTCATGCGCCCTATACGAACCAGACCAAACCTAAACCAGTTTGATCTGCTCGCATTCATCATAGGGGAAGGACAGCCGTGAGCAGTTTTGACGAGGTGCTCAAACTTGATATGTGGTTTACTGCAACTATCCTAAAGTACTTAATATTGAAGAATTCATTAATATTTTTCTATGAGGACTTCTATAAATATTTTGAAATTAAAGGTATGTTAAATGCTAAGACGTGAAAATCTCTATAAGGCAGCAAAAACTGTACCCAACCTAGCTTTCAAATTGGCTAATTCTCCTTCCCATTACGGTCATCTCACGAAACCATAAAAACAGTAGAGCCCACCTGACTAGTGAATTGCATCGATGATGCACCAATAAAGCGGCAGCTGTTCCGTGCTGTTCTCTCTTGTTAGCTTGCTGATTAACCGTTCGAATTTCGGACTCTATTTCCCCATGATCTTTCAGTCAAACGTCCCAGTGTGTTGCACGACTATGAATCTTGCAGGCTCTAGCCCACAATATCCTGTCTCCAACGTCAGTATGTGTTAGAACTCTGCCAGGCCGTAAGCTATCTCGGTTGTGTATATAGGGGTTACCGAGCATCGCTTATTGTGACACGCTCCGAGGCTTAATCCAATTTGTGTTCCTGCGCGTGTCGTTGTTGTCTTATGTGATGTCTAGTGTTCATGTCTTGTGCAGATTCATCTATCAAAGAACAACACTTTCATAAGAAGAATTGTATACATTTTTGCAAATCGAGAAAAAACATCGAAACACATCAATTCACAAGAGGGATACCTACCCGGACAGTCCTGAGTACACTTTTAACTTTAATACCAAACATTCACTTGAGTTTTACTTTACAAAAATGATCAATCTTTGGATACTGATGAAGTGATATTCATTTTGTTGCTTTAACTCATAGAAATCGATATAAGATTCTTAAAAGTGGACTATATTATCCGAAAAGTTCTGACAGAAGAAGACAGAATTTCAAACAAGCCCAAATTTTGCAGCATAGAATTCCAAACAACGCATATTTATATTGAACATTACTCACCAATTCTTCGCTGAGTGGCTCTCGTTCGCGGAATCCCGAAGGTTCGTCATCACACACACGGGATCGACTGCCCCTTTGGGGCCCCGAAGCATTCATAGAGAACGACGAAGCAACCGAAGAGGAAGAGGAATAAGAAGGTGCCTCGGGTTTGATCAAGCAGGAGAGGTCCTTTTCTATGTCGATCACTTTGGAGATTGCCTTGACAGTGATATTTTGAGATTCATCACTTCGAAAAGATGGGCTGCAGGAAAGCAATTCATTTACAACATTTGGTTGAACTCGAGCCAATGAGAGAGAAGCACCTTCGTTATTCAAGGAATGAGCATGGAAAACTGCTCTAGGTAATAGACGACAGGCCACGCCACGCGACAAACATTCCTCCATGCTGGTTGAGGCGCTCAGGGAATTAGCTGGCATATTGGACACCAGTCGGTAAATTCGCAACACAGGACGGGAAACGCCAGTGTAAGTATTTGATCTTGGCATATCGACAAGGCCATTTAATGCCCAGCTATGAAAACTACGGAGGGTAAAATGGTGAAGGGTTTCAAAACTTTCATGGGAGATGCTGCAAATTTCTAGTCCTGACTAAAACAGAAAGTCATGCGCTGGAGACGCTGAAATGGGTCATTAAGACTTCAACCATTCACGCGAAAATTGCCATAGGGAGCGACAACGAACAATGAGAAATAAACGAGAGCTAAAAATAACGACACCGTACTGGCAGCATCAAAAAGTCACGAATAAATTGGTGCGTCACTGGATTAGTGAAAGTCAACTGAACCTAGTATTTGGGTCACACAAAAAATTCGGCTGTTAGGAAGTTGCACGAAACCACATTCAGCTCAGACGCTGACTGATTGATTTGAGACTTAATGGAATTTTGTCAATGCATGCTTATTTCACCCCAATTGCCCTGAACTTGTTAGGCACCTAAGTACGTTATAACGGTTGTCGTCACAAGACACATTGAGTTTTAATAGCCGGTGTTATCTCAAATGCACACAACCGTCCATATGGAAGTCCCCTCAGGAAAATGCCAAATTCCCGGACCCCAAAAAGGAACAACTGGGCGAAATACACACGTCAATCAAAAAGCGATAATCATAAGTTGATGGGGTATGGAAAAGGACGAAGATAACAGTCGCTGAGCAAAGCCACGATGCTAGCATTGTTCGTAGGAAAGTTCATACTCAATCTTGACGACAATTAAGAACGCATGGCATCATTCACTCGGTTGGCTGATTCTTAGTCAATCTAGCAAGGTTAGTTGAGCCTGATTACCAACCAACCACGAGCGACATACGAAGTACACGACACCGTTCAATGTGAGTTGTGGTGGAACGATAAACTGAGCACCCAGATCTTGTTTAATTCAAAGAGCATATGAACGGAGCAATCAGTCGCTCAGATACACAGTACCCATGTAAAGTCGGCAATCGAGTAGCAGCAACTGAGATTCAAGAATGTGTTCCTTGAACTGAACTTGGTGCATTCCATTAACGCAACGTCTATGGAAGAATAACTACCGTTCTGCATTTTTTCAACGATATCAACCAAAACCGTTTGAAGGTTTCACATCGCCATGCCATCGATTTCGCCATCACATAGGTTTTCACAAAACAGACCAGTCTACATTATGCACACAATCCTATGAGCCTCCGAGAAGTACACCAACAACCCTGGCATGTAAATATAGTATTGACTGGAGTTTCTGATTTTATTCGTGAATTCACACAAATCGTCTGCTTGACGTGCTGCGAACTTTTATCTTGAGGTCTATCGAGTCGGCTGTTCGAAAATTTGGACATTTGTGTGGTGCTTTAACCGGGGACAACAAACGAGATTAGACTGCATCTGAAAACTTTGAACAAAGTATGAATAAAAAACAACCACGAGTAACAGCGAACGAAGTGAAATCAAACATTAGAAAAAAACGACTGTTACAAGTAACCACCTGGGAAATCAGAGGACAAACAGATAACCATCATACTGTTAACACCAATGCTAAAAATAAATAATTCCGGCAATCCAATAAATTGGGTTTCAAAAACATTCTGCGGATAAAGGGTAAGAATAGTCAGGAAGGTGCTCCTCAAATCTTCCGTCCGTGCGGGACTGAACTTGGTAGCTAGACACATTTGAAGCCTAGTTTTGCTACTATCGCAAGGATATGGAAACTTTGATTATATCTGATTTTCAAAACTTCGCGAACGGGTAAGTTTCTCTAAGAAATTTGAGAATCGCATGGTTAGGCGAAGCGCCGGCAAAAAAGGTCTTCAAAAAAAGCGAAGAGCAAAGTGATAAAGATATCAAGTGGAAGCACCCAAAGACAACAATTAAAGAGCAGTAACTCTGCACATGATCAACAAAACCATAATCACAACGCGGATGCACCTTGACTTGATGTAACGGATTGCACGCCTTGATGATCCAACGAGTTATGAAGGTTGGCTTATCTCAAGTCGAAGATCCAATCATGTCTGGAAGGTCAATGGGTAGAGGCCTGACGAAGTAGTCTCCTGGTCCTCCAAGTTGGGGGTTGACCTGAGTTAGCAGCTCAGTCGGAAAAACGAGTGGAAGACTAATTGATCCAAGTAGATGGGCGCCCACTCGGCTGTACACCGCTGCCTTGCGGTCAGGTTCTTGTCAGAACCAAAGTCTTTGGTTGAGAAGTCTAATCGTTCTTCTGCTTAGTGGATGGACTCCCTAGCAATACCCGTCCATCAATCCCCAGGATATATGCGTCTACAAATAATTCTATACTACATCGGTCGTCGCGCAGGATAATCAGGACCGCGCTGCTCATTGCATCGAGCCCAGGTGGGGTAGATAGTGATAAGTATGCTACTGCTCAGAGTTCCCTCGTTTTTATTCAACCTGTCTCTTCTGTCTCCAACCCAATCTGTTTGCCCCTTCTGCCTACCCATAGTATCTCCATTGGTAACACGCGCGATACTCGCAACGGTTTATTGTCAAGTAGTGTAGTTGGTGGTTTTCAGTCTGTTAGCTCACATTTTCTCAAGCCTCGTCAGCCTCTGCATCTGGGTTCCTTCAATGTGCGCACTTTAATGCAGGCTGGCCAACAGGCGTGTTTGGCTCTGACAGTGGACTCATTTTCGATTGAAGTCTGCTGCGTGAGTGAAACACGAATTCAGGATTCGAGTAGAGTAACTCAGTTAACTGCGCCGAACGTCGCGTCAAGATATTTTCTTCGCACTTCAGGCGAGGAAGCAACTCAAACTATGGGTCAACGTGAAGTAGGAACAGTCTTGAGTGAGAAGGCTGAAGCAGCCCTTTTAGACTGGATCCCAGTCAACAGTTGCTTGTGTGCCATGAGACTGCAGGGATTAGTCGGCGTCCGGAAGGATAGTGGTGTTAAGCGTAGTTTATTTGTTATCTCGGTATACGCTCCAACAGACTGCAGCACTGACATGGAGAAAGACGAGTTTTACGATGACCTCGTCACTCTTGTTCGGAAGAGCAAACGCTCGAGCAGCTTACGCACTTGTGGCGTCGTCCTGATATTTCAGTGAGGTTGAAAGTCCGTGTGTACCGTGCTGCAGTGCACTCAGTTCTATTGTACGGCTGCGAGATATGGAGTGTGTGTCAGAGATAATCGTCGCCTTGGATCAGTGAGGCTTGCCTTGCTATTATGCGCTGAACGACTTTGATGATGAATCATGGAACCCATACAAGGTAGTCAATTGGTAAGTTTCCTAACCCGTATTATGGATTGGCTTTTCAACTTTTGATGCAATCTCTACGCAGTACAGCCTGTGCATAATGAGCTCAAATGGGGATGTGCAACACATCCTTTTGTTTATTCTTATATAAACGTAAGGAATAGCACTCCGCAAACAAAAGAATGCACTGCATTGAGAATCAAAAATGGTGATCAGAACGCGGTATCATTACCACAGATAACGGACGATGGCGTGCTTCAAACCTCGCATCCGAGAATAGAGAATGCGAGGATTATCACGTGACATGTGATGCAACTCGACCAGACTGTTGTACTTTACGCCCAACCATGATTCTGCCAAACGGACGAGATACGTGTTTCGGATTAGTGACTAGGTTTAGCACCAAGATGGGCAACAACGGATCGCCTTCTGCCATAGACCTATCTGGGATTCGAGCCTCTTAACTTTTTCGAATGACGGACGCTTAGTATCAGAACCTCATTCTAAACGCTAGGAGTAGGCACGGACGCTAAATCTCGGTAAGAACCAAGCGATGACTCGTCGCAAGTTCCTCGGTGTGGTAAGATTAACTTTTAGGAAGAGGACACGGGGGGCAAAAGTAATGGCTTTTGATATCAGCTGTACGTTTCGCATACCATTCATAATCCATGCATTCCTAGGGGCCCAAATGAGATTCTAGTGCCAACCTAACAAAAGGAGTCCACCAGTATGGAGATGATTGAACAGGTTAACGAGTGCGCATTATCTGACGAGAGGTAATAACCCCAAAACCAATGGTGCTTTCGGGGAAATTGTGTTCACTCCCCTGAATGCGAAACTTCTCACTTGGCAGCTTTCTGTTGGCGGTGGCTTTCTTCCTGAAAAATGATGCACACTATCGCTTTACAAATAAACGAAGTAAAATGAGCGATTCAAACCAGGCAGCATTTTACGTAGCGCTTTGCTTCACGTGTTAGGCGTAAAAAAGGATTCTTTAGATTAGACCACTCCAGTTAAGCTAAAGTAAATAGTAAAGATATCAAGTAGGAAGTTCGAGTGATCATTTGATGAATAACTACTTACAGGAACCGCAATGCATCAGAAGTATCCGCACGCCAATCCATATCACAAACAATGACTCCGATATCCGGACCTGCTCGCAATCCACTAAGGAATCCAGGTGAACTGCGGGAATGCAACAAAACGATCATGGGCGAGCAACAACCACAAGGCCAACGGTTGATTCGGTCGATCAAAAAAGCAGAACGCGCACCCTGTAAATCTTCACTACATGGTAGACGAACTCGAGGATAAGAACGCCAGGAGGAAGCCGCCAAAAAGCCTTCTAAAAGATCCAACAGTGCGCTCTGATGAGCCAATAGGTAAATGCATCGAGGACGACCTCTTCCATGAGATATATTTGACTGAGCTCCAAGTAAGGAACTCAGCAACTGATTCAATCGATGAAATTTCCCTACAAATAGCAAAAAAAGATTTCCGTGTCACAACCAAAAGTGAAGCATGCAGAAGGAAGAACGCTATTCCCGAATACTAAAAATGAGCAACCAGTTCAAAATCAGCAAATGAGATCTAGAGGAAAAGGGACTTGAAGCAAAAAGCGAAAAACGTTCAGTGGCCGTGGCGTCCTTAAACGGAAATAGGAAACACCTTGAAACTCCTTTCACAGAGAAATTTTGCAATAGCAAGCAGTAAATGCCACATTAGCAAACGGATCAAAGAGATTTAACACAAACGCATTATAAAACCATTTTGAAATAACTGTGAACCCTCGGCGGCTAAACAACCGACGCACCTGAAGCAATGAAGAGGCGGCTACACGGAGTGAGTCCGACGGTATTCAGCCGAGCCCAGTGATTGAAACATCCGTAAGAAGAGGGGAAAGTTTGAGGTGCTGAGAGCCATCTAGAGCGTTCACTAAACTGATACAGGGAGCTGACTGCGCATGAAAAACATAACGGTGACGGTTGAGCAGCCAGATGAGAACGTAATTCAGATTCTGAAGACGCACGCCCACCGTAGTCACCAATCGTACAGGAATGCAAAATAGAACAATCCGGGGGATAAAGAGACGGTATCGTGGACCTGGGAACTTCTGCGACGACGGTGGGACGCGAACATAACAAACTGAAAAAAATGCGTAGTCAGTAACAATGATAGGCAACAATATTGGGTTGAGTAATGTATTATATGAGAATCGTTGAGAACCAAAAAATAGCCACAAACGGAACTTATTTGGAGAATTCCGGTTACATTGTATACGATTATGAGAATTTCTAAATGTAATCGCCCACTGTAAAACAAACCAAGTTTTCTCCAAGTAAAGGGGAGGTACTAAGACCTGGGTATTTACTTTCATTGGCGGGAACTGTTAATTTGACAAACAAGTTTGAGAACTTGGTTGTTCATACGTAGAAGAATCCCGGAACATCAGTGTCGTATGGTAAATCACACCAACAAACAACTCGGAGTACCATTAAATTCTCATAACCAATTGAATCAGTTTCTCAACAAGGCATGCAACATTGACTAGTGTAATAATAAGAATGTATCGTGAATCTGAGTAGTCATACAATACAAACCTGTGGAGAGGTAAGCGAGACATATACAAGCTTGGAAGATTCCATATGCCCAACTCATGAATTAACTGTAGCTGCAAGCATTCAATGACAGTCAGTGAATGTCCAGGCGACGGGACACTCCTCGTTTGTGCCACGCGCAGAAACCGTGGATCAAACTGCAGAAATGCACAACTGGCTGCAGAGCACCAGTCAGAAATGCCGGCAGACTGAATACACTTCCATTTGTTGCGCTCCGTTAAATGAAGGAC